>VZRN01004072.1:3094985-3128797 GCA_013397935.1 Dasyornis broadbenti | reverse complement strand
TAGATTTTGCAATGATAATAGTAACATACATTTTCTCTTTGGGAAGTTTTTGAATTTATTATCATACTACACTTGCATTATGAAGAATCTGTTCAATCTCTAAGTAGTATTTTTTCTCCAACATAGTTTTTAAAAATTGCTTTAAAGGTATTTATGGCTTTTTAATTTTTTTTTTCAGGGAGTGCTGGAACACCTGTTGTCTTCAATGAAAATGGAGATGCTCCTGGACGCTATGATATTTTTCAGTATCAAATCACCAACAAGAGTACAGAGTACAAAGTAATTGGTCAGTGGAGTAATCAACTTCATCTAAATGTAAGTACACTGTTTTCCTCAGTATTCTCCTGCAGATACTGGCTGCTCATGGCTTGGATGGGTGCACTGTTCACCAGGTAAAAAACTGGCTGAATGGCCAAGCCATCCAGAGACAGTGGTGAATGGACTTGCATCCAGTTGGCAGCTGGTAACAAGCAGCGTTCCCCAGGGGTCAGTACTGGGACCAGTTGAATTTAATGTCTTTATTGATGCTCTGGACAAGGTGATCAAGTGCACCCTAAGTCAGTTTGCAGATAAACCCAAGCTGAGCAGGAGTGTTGTTCCGCTGGAGAGAAGGAAGGCTCAGCAGAGTGATCTGGATCCAGCAGGCTGGATTGACGGCCCAAGCCAAGTGTATGAGGTTCAACAAGGTGAAGTGCCGAGTCCTGCACTTGGATCACAACAAAGACATGCAGAGCTACAGGCTGGGGGTAGAGTGGCTGGAAAACTGCCCAGCTGAAAAGGTCCTGGGGGTGGTGGTTGACAGTCAGCTGATTAGGAGCCAGCGTGTGCACAGGTGGCCAAGAAGGCCAATGGTATCTTGGCTGTATCAGAAATAGTGAGGCCAGCAGGACCAGGGCAGTGATTGTCCCTCTGTACTTGGCACTGTAGAGGCTGCAGCTGATAGAATCATAGAATCATGAACGTTGGCATAAACCTCTAAGGTCATTGAGTCCAACCATTAATCTAACACTGCCACAACCACCACTAAACCATGTCCCTAAGGCCACATCTAGAAATCTTTTAAATACCTTCAGGGATGATGATTCCATCACTTCCCTGGGCAGCCTATTCCATTGTTTAACCACCCTTTCAGTGGAAGAATTTTTTTCCTATTATGCAATTTAAACCTGCCCTGGCACAACTTGAAGCCATTTCCTCCTGTTCTATCACTTGTTACCTGTGAGAAAAGAGAGACCTCCACCTGCCTACAGCCTTCTTTCAGGTAACTGTAGAGAGAGATAAGGATCCCTTTGAATACCACAAGACATTGAGGTGCTGGAGCATGTCCAGAAAAGGGCAACAAAACTTGTGAAGAGTCTGGAGCACAGGTCTTGTGAGGAGCAGCTGAGGGAGCTGGGATTGGTTATTCTGTTAGGTAGAAAAGGAGCCTCAGGGGAGAACTCTCTCCAACTACCTGAAAGAAAGAAGTAATGGGACAGGGGAAATTACCTGAAGTTGCACATAGGGAGGTTTAGATCAGACATTAGAAAAAATTTCTTCACTGAAAGGGTGATCAAGCATTGGAACAAGTTGCCCAGGGAAGTGTTTGAGTCACCACCTCTGGAGGTATTTAAAAGATGTGTAGATGTGGTCTTTAGGGACATGGTTTAGTGGTGGACTTGGCCATGTTGGGCTAATGGTTGGACTTGATGATCTTAAATGTCTCTTCAACCTAAATGATTCTATGATTTTACCAATTTGATTATGATACTGACCGTGGAGAATACTCATTTGAGTACTAAATTAATTTAAACACTTAAAAAATATTGGTTATTTATTTTCTGTCAGTTGGCAGAACAAAGATCTTCCACTGTTCTTGAGAGGACAGTAAAAGATAGCACAATAAGCTGAACCAAATTCTTTATATTTTCAAGTCAGATGGGTTGTGTAGTTATCTGCTCCTTCAGATGATATTTTCAAAACCTTTTATATCTGTTATTCCTCAGAGTGATTAATAAGTTAGGCAGAGAAATAATAACTCTTCCTTCAAAAAAAGGTATCAGACAAAATGATAGGGACAGGTAAGTTGCCCAGGTATTTCAAATAATACGAGGATGGAAATGTATTTAATAAAAGCCAAGTTTGGATTCTAACCACTTCTGATTTAGTTAAAGCACTGGGATGATGAACTACTGCAATAAAAATATTCCTTGAATATAAAAGGAGACTTTGGTGTTTTTCTGGATGAATGACTAGGATTTGTATTGTCCCTTATTACTTCATAGCAGAAGGAATAAAAAGACACAATTTGCCCATCCTCAGATGGTGTTTCTAATTGCAGCCTTAATGTGTTCTGCAAGTTTTGGGGTAGTTAAGTTCCACCTGTGCATGGAATTATATTTGAGTGGAAAATAGCCATCCCAACAAAATTCATAAGATCTGTTATGTAGTACTTGTATGACAGATAGGCATCAATCTTTAACTTGAGAAGTTTTTGAGTGCAAGGCACTCCTTTCTGGCTGAAGATGTCTTCATGCAAAGAGACAAAACGAAAAATGAAGCTAATTTATTTCTTTCTTATATATGCAATATCTACAGGTCTTACTTGAGTTATGTTAGCCATTTGGGTACTTCTGTAAATGTGAAACACCAACGTTGTTTTGTTAAATGCTGATGAGAAGGGCAACAGTGTGAATTGATGACTAGATCCACCAAAGGGAGTTTATGCAGTAAATTCAATCAAACTACCAAAAAGCGGGTTTCAAATATCTCTGGTTTTCCATGTGAGAGGTTCCTGATGAAGAGTTACAAAGACAGTGTAGGAAATATTTACAAATTATTCTCCTGTTCAGACTATTTTGCAATAATTATCTGAGTGCTACCACAATAACACATATGATAGCTCTCCATTTTCAGCCACAGATGTTAAACCACTTTAGCATACCTACAATTTAATATCTATAATTACTTGCCAGGGACTCATTTATTTAATTCTTCTGCCCAAATAGAAAAAATCCTACCAAGAGGAGCTATGTGTTGCAGATTGTGGGGCAGTGTTATTTCCCTTCACTAACCTGATATCCGTTTGTTGAAAGGCATGAAAGTAAAAATTATGGCTAAACAAGTTTAAGATTAATATTGAACATTAATTTCTGGAACATATTACAGTTAGACCCTGAAATTCCAGATTTTCATAATTGCTACATTTTTCTGAAAAGTTAGTATTATTAAAGGAATTCAAAAGCTGATACATATTTTGCACAAATGCTAGTACCAACATAACAGTTACATAGTAATATTTAAAAGCTACCTAAGAATTTGCTTCAGTTTTACTTCCATGCTGATCTGCTTTTTTCTATCTCCCCTTAGACTGCTGAATTTTTCATTAAGCCTGTAGCTTTTTAGTCCCATTATTTCTGCCTCAAGTATATGTACTCAGGGGAACTCTGAAATATTATTGGATTGTTGGCTTCTCGTACTACCGAAACCACACCATTCTAACCATATTGACCACAAATCTAATAGGAAAGGATTTATCTAAGAATGTCCCTCATTAACTCTCTTTAGTTAAGGATGTTTTAGGATATTGTTTGGCTCTCTTTTTTCACTTGCATGAGCTCACATGCTGGATACGACTGGTTGTTCAAAGGGGCGGGCAAGCTCTGTCTAGTGTGTGGAGATGTGAATGGGCTGGCACAGGGCTTTGCAGTGTATGCTTCTGTCCCAGGCGTGTGTTAGACCCCCTGCTCCCATGGACCAGGGTGCAAGCCGGCACACAGGGCTCAGTCCTCCTGTTTCTACATTCACCAAACTCTTAGCAGGTGTTGATGGCAGTTATGACAGATGATGATCTGCTGTGGCAAAGCTGTTGCCTCCTCTCACTAGACAAAATATATTAAAACCAAGCAATCTTTTTGAATGATTGTCAATACTCCAGATCATCATATTGCAAATTAGGTAGTGCTTTTGATTGCCAGTGAATCATAGGGAACACAGTGGATGTTTTCATTAGTTTCTGTGAAAACATCTATATTTATTGAAAGTGAAGCAGTATTGAGATGGCAGAGCAATTTTTACCCTGCTGCTCTTTAAAGGAGATGCTTTTAAAATATAATCCTTTTCCTTCTATATCCTTTCTCCTCCAGTTTCCTCTTAATGAAGACACAGGTAACTATGATTTTTAGTGAATATTTGTAAGCTGGATATCCTCTATAGATACTTCTACCCTGGTTTTTACAGATATTTCTTCCTCAAATTGTATGGTAACATGTTGTAGCTATGATGTGTTCATGACTGTGTTCACCTATACAGCTGGTATTGTGCTTCAGAAAATTTGTAGTTTTTATTCATCTGGGTTTTTTCTGTGTCAGAAAAATAAATCATGGAAGTGTCAGCTTTGTAGTACAGTTCAATCCTTGGAACAATTAACGTAAGACAAATTAGAACATATCTTCCATCTAAATTACTTCATCTAAAGGTTTCCCTTTTTTATTTCTGATCTCCTCATTCTCCGTCCTTTTCCATTTTCCTTTTTCTTACGATGCTCTTTGCTAATTTATACCAGGTTTTGGCTGCAGCTCTGTTGGCTGGGCTGTGGCTTCTCACCTGGTGGCCATCTCTGGTCTGTCTCTGGCCATCTCCCTTAGGATTCAGGGTTGTGCTGCTGTCTCTGACTCCTCAAAGTTATCACTGACTTTGCACAGTCCTTGTGGTCAAGCTTCAGACTCGTTCCTTTTTTGTTGCAGTGCTGTTTTTCCCTTTGGGCAGAAAGTGCTGACTCTGGCTGGATAAAGACTCTGTATCATGCTCCCTGAGGGGCTCTTTCTCAGCAGGCTTCACCAGCTGCAGAGACCCTTCCAGCTCCAATGCTGGTTTCTTCATGGAGACTTCTGTTACATTAATGCTCTCCTTTAGGCTGACTGACCTTTTAGATTTCCTCTGAAGCAACTATAGCTTCCAGATACAGGCACTTCATGACTACTCATCAGCACTAGTCTTGTAATTCTTACAAAACAAGCACATGCATGACAATACTGAGATACAGTAGAGAAGCTAAATTAAGAAACAATAATGATCTTCAAAATTTAAATATTTGCGTGATTCTTGGGGTTGAATAAGGTATCTCAGTCTTTGACAGACACAAGGAAACTCTGAAAACAGATATTTAGATGTGTCAAAATATAATCTCAAAGAAACTTATTGTCTGATGATTCTGACCATGTAAATTTACACATCTTTTAGTCAAGTCCTTTTACTCTCCAAGGTTTCCTGACTTTAAGTGATCTTAATGTACTGGAAATAACCAGACCTTTAAAACTTTTAGTATCATTTTAAAGGAAAAAAATAATTGCCATAGAACTTCTGATCATTGACTCCACATTAACTGTCAGTGTTTTCTGTTGTTTGCTTTCTTAATTTTCTCTTCTTCACCAGTAGAAAAAGACAACTTATTTTTCAGGGAAGTCTGATAGTTAAAATGCTTTCTTCTGAAAAATATTCTGGTTTTCATAATGAATAAAAATTCAGGCAAAGGTAGCTGTTTCTGCAAAAGTTATGTTTTATTCATATTGCGACAGTATTTTGCATACCAGGTCACACGTAAAAGTTCTCTTCAAATGTGTGGGTTTAGCAAATTTGAGCTCTCAGCCATGTAATCTCTGTACAAAGAAAGTTGTTAGAAACAAGCTTTCTTTTCCTGGCACTTATGATTTGAAATCAAGTTCTTTTTATGATTAATAATGAATTCCCCCTTATAAACTGTGTTCTGTATTGCATGTGTTGTTATAAGGGGTAGACTGACATGTCGACTGATAGCTTTTGTCACTAGCAGTTGATAGAAATAGTCCCAGTTCCAAAGTTTTAATAACAAGTTTCTGAGTTCCTTTCCTTAGAAACCCATTCAGTTTGTTCTGGTTCATTTCTGAACATCTTTTTATCTCCTTTTAAAAATGCTCTTTTTTTGAAGCTAAACACCAGTTGGAAAAAGTTGAAATGTTAAAGAATTTTAAAATCTAATGCTTTGACTTTATTGTAAAAACCCCATATTTTTAAATACAGTTAGAAACAAACTCAGATTGCAAGTTTATACATTGTTTTGGTCTACCAAAGTCTCTGTTTAAAGATCCCAATATGAAAAAATATGTCCACCTAAATCCATATTCTTCCAAGTCAGTGATTTTGATTGATGAGCCTTCAGGCAGACAAAATTATTGGTGATTTCAAAATCATGCATTTAGCTGATGCAGTTAAAATGCTTGAGTGGATATCCACTTATGTGATACTACTCCTTAAGAAAAAAACAATGTTTCCTTGGAGCTGCTCAAGGCCAGGTTGGATGGGGGTCGGAGCAACCTGGTCCTAGTGAAAGGTGTCCCTGCCCACAGCAGAAGGGTTGGAACTAGATGATCTTCCAGGTTGCTTCCAACACAGGCCTTTCTCTGATTCTGTGTTTCAGGTGAAACCAGTGAATTTTAAAGACAGAATTAACTTCTGTTGCCTTTCTCTGATTCTGTGTTTCAGGTGAAACCAGTGAATTTTAAAGACAGAATTAACTTCTGTTGCCTTTCTCTGATTCTGTGTTTCAGGTGAAACCAGTGAATTTTAAAGACAGAATTAACTTCTGTTTGTTTTGCTGTTTGTTAGGAGGTTTTGGTTTTGGTGTTTATTTTTGTTTTGTTTTGGGGTTTTTTTGTTTGTTTGTTTGGTTGGTTTTGTTTTTTTTGGTTTTTTTTTTTTTTTTTTTGGTTGGATTTTTTTTCACCAGAGCACAAGAGAAAAAAGAGATTTTACAATAACAGATTTCCAACATTCTCTTAGAAATAATAAGATGCATAAGCTTTCAGATTTATGGAATGCATGCACTGAGGATATAAATGACTCAGGGGCATCCATTTCTCCATAATGATTTTGATTTATGACGAAAACCATAAATTAAAATTACACTGATGTGATGAACTATCAGAGAGACAGCCATAACCATCATCAGCCTTAAGCACAGTGATTTGTGAGCTAGTAAAAGTTGAGAACCTCACACTGACAGTGAGCTTCCCTTCAGGCAGCCAGATCACAAAGAGATTTGAATCAGTATTTGATTTCTCTTCTTTTCTAGGACTCATGTCTTGTATCTAATACTGAAGGAAGCCGTCAACACTGAAATTAGTCAATTATTTTTGGAAGTTACAAATTCAAAATGCATTAGTTCCCTTTCTTGTGACATGGTAAAAGAAAATGACTCAAAAAACTTCTGATGTTTTCTGTAACTGCATTAAATAAATTTCAAGCTTTGCTGTAGGCCACTGTATTTCATTAAAGAAGTCAGAAAGCCTCTTTTTTTCCTGTGGTAGCTATTATATAATTGATAGATGTTTTTAAAAGACTGAACCTAAGCCCTGTGTTTAACAAAAGAACACAGCACAGTGAAATAACCAACAGGAGCACTTAGTGCTGTATATGATTACATCTATAAACAAAATATGACAATCATATGGCCTGCAGGGTGTTCTTCTGCCTGTATGTAATAGGGCAGTAAAGTTCAAACTTTCACTCTACCCATGTTATCTGACTGAAAATTGTTGATGCTAGGTTAAAAGTAAAACTCAATGAGACAAACAAAAAATGTTTTAGATTCTTCTATTCTCAAAATTATACTGCTGTCTTCCTTTATCCTACACTAGGCTGAAAATAGAAGAGGCTATTATGGTTTTTAGCCTAGTTAGGTTTCACAAAGCTAGTCCTGATCTTAGCACTGGACAATATGTATGACTAAGGATTTGTTCTGCTCTACTGTTAGTGTCAGGTCAATATGAAAATTGTATCTGCAAAGCACCAGTGCTAGACTAATGAGATAAGTCAACAGCAGGCTACAATACATGCAAAGTGTAGACAAGACAAAAAATTACCAGAAATGTGGAATTAAATTGGGATTTTATGATTTTGAAAGGTTACAGATTGTATTCATGTAAAAAGCTTTGTAATGGAGAGGAAAGAGGCTGAATACAGATGTTAAGAAAGCATTAAATGATTTTAAGAAGTGCCCATAAGTAGACAGATGCTATTTCAGACATGACTGAAAATCAAAACAGAACTTGAATTCAAGAGCCAATAATCTTAGAAAAACCCAAGAAGAATGACAACTTGTCTTCCTTCTGAAGTTTTTTACTTTTTTGGTCCTAATAGTCTTCCCCCCCCCCTCCCCCCAAATGAAATAGACTTCTTGACTGATTCTCTAGAGAAAAACAAAAAAACCCAAACAAACAAACAACAAAAAACCAAACAAACAAAAAACCAAAAAAAGAGAGAAAATGGATAAAAGATAGCTGCTGAGAAAACATCTTGAAATTTGATAACCGGTTTTTCTTCATTAGAATGATAGCAAATTGCCAGTGAAACAGTCTCTGCTTGAGAGTTCAGATGAATAGTGATTCTTTTCCCACCTTGTCAGGGTGAGTGAAAGTCAGGTACCTCAAGTGAAGCATGGAGTTGCAGTTGCATGTTTGGCTGTGAATTTGTCACTGGATTTGTGAGTGGATGGTAGATATTGTATAGCTTTCTGTGTTCATCCTTTGTAAAAGTGGTATGATTAGAATTAATTGTTCTTTGAATGGCCATAGCCTACAGGACCAGGAGTATTCCTGTTTTTTCAATAAACCAGAAAGGAGGCCTTGCCTTTCATGATAAACATAGCACTTGTGTTTTAAAACATTTTCTCTTTCACAGTAAAAAAAGTGTGCAGTTATAGAACAATTAAAATTCAGGAGCTTTTAAATGCATTCCTAGAGAGTTCTGCATTCATATATGGGACCTCAGAGCAGGGTTAGCTGCTCCCCTGCTTCAAGCTACTGTGAGTTTTAGCAAAGACAAACAGCTACTGGGCATAACAGGCAGTTTCAGCAAGTGTGCCGTGAATTGTTTTGTGAGGTGCCAGTATGAAATACAGAGTATGAGCCTGTTTCTTTCCCAGTCTCTTCCATCTTCCTCCTTCCCTCCCATCCCAAAATTTATATATGTCTTGTAATTTGAAAACTGAGCTGCCCTTTAAACCTTGAAGCAAATTATTTAAAAGGCCTTAAAAGAAAAATGGTAGATTAAATTATTAAATTACTTTAATTATTGCTCATTTGTGTTACATAATGGAACTCTACTGCTAAATTAAAAGTCATTAAATGGAAAACGAAAGAGGCTTTCCATGGTTATGATATGATGAAAGAGAATAACCAACAGTTAGCACAACATGACTGTATGATTATTTTTTTCTGTTTGCTTTGCTGCAATTCTCTTCATCTTGCACTAATATTATTTTAATTACTTTAGGATAGTCATCTAATATTTATCCAAGACTTTTCCCCAAACACTTTAAAAAAAAATATTTAAAGATAGAGAATTAATTATTTTCTGAATATCCAAAATGGTATCACTAGTTTTAGTGGTGATGTTAATACATCTTAAGGCAGGGAACGAAGAATGCATAGCTAATTTAATTGTAACTTCAGCTCACAGTAAACAGATTTAGTGTTGAATATGTCAATAAAATGTGCTTGAAATGACTGAGTCAAAGAAGGAGGATTGCAGTGCTCAGCCTGCAGGAATTGAAGTGAACCCTCCTTTTATGGAAAACTTAGGCATAAAGCTGGGCAATAGCTTGGGAACGGTTAACTGATTTGCATCACCAGAGGCCATTGCAGCAGGGAACTCCTAGACTTGTGATGCAATTCATCTGTTCTCTTTCTCAAAGCTATGAGCTTGTTAGCAGAACTGTGACTTCACTTGGAAAAGTAAAGGAGCTTCAGAGAGTCCAGCTGCAAGCAATTTTAACGATCAGCCAACTAAAAGGATGCCCTTAGGGAAAGATTGAGCAAACTAGGTTTGTTTAGTCTGAAGAAAACTGCACTGAAGGGGGTTATGTTAATCTATTCCACTACAGAAGGGATTATTCAGGAAAAGAACAAACTGTTAGGCACAGTTAATTTGGCTATTAGAAGAAGTAGTGGATTTGAATTACAGTGAGCGATATCTAACGCAGACATGCTGGAAGATTCTAAGAATGAGGATAATTAAGCACTGGGCTGCCCTGGGAGGCTGGATAATCTCCAGCACTTCGGGCTGGTTGGAGCAGGTGAGCTGTAAAGATTGATTTTGCATAAGTGATTCAAAGGTGGGGCTATCACTGCTAAAGTTTTCTGGCTATCATTTGTTTGGTGGTTTTGGTCTGCCAATAATCCCGTCTGAGGCAATGTCCTGTATCCCTTGAGCAAATGCTGGGAGGCATACAAGCAACTGGGCTCCTACACTCAAAAGTTTGTGAGTGAATACAAGACTGTCTGTGTCTATAGCAAGAGCTCTAGAAGAAAACCATAAAAGGTTTATTGAGTTGTAAATCTGGTTACTTATTTAGGATCTTCTTCTGCTTTGGGTTGTGCATCACTTTAGTAGGTAAGGGCAACTTTTCTGTCAATCCTTGGAGAGTTTTCCATTCACATATAGCACTCCAGTTTGGACTTCTTTTTGACCTGTGAGGTGCTTAATAATTCCCAAACTGATTTAAGTTCCCTTATGTGGAAAACAGTTTATTATTACAGCAGTGGTGATTTCTTTTACTTAGACTTTCTTTGCCTAACACTTAGGGAAGCACTTTCCCTGTAAACAAAAGCCATTTACCATACAATATTTAAAATGCATCATTACTTATACAAGACATAGGAAAAATATGACCATTACCATTTCTTATTGACTTCATTCTTTTAATTTTTTTTTCCTTAAATAGGTATTCTGTAAAATCATGAAAGACAGCCTAAAGAATTTAGCGGTCATGAAAGTGCATTGACATTTTTCTATTTTTTAATTTATCTAACTTAGTTATGATCTTTTCATTTGTTCTCAAAATATTTAGTACCTGAAATCTGCCCTTGCTTTACAGAAAACAGTTGAAGGGATCTCAAGAGATTCTCTAGCCCTTACATAAAGTTAACATCTTTTATACTTATGTCGTTCCACGGGTGAAGGCTTTACAGCTTCTGAAGGCATTGTCTTTCATTTTTTAGCTACCCTTATCTCTCTGAAGTGTTTTATAAATACTTAACTTTACTCCTTATTGCTATAATTTAATCCCATAACTTATTTTATTCAGCGTACATCAAGCACATCCCCATCCTTTTCATGTATTTGAAGACTGTTGTTTTACCTCCTAGGCTGTGTTTTTTCTTCAGGCTATACAACAGGAATTTGTTCAATTTAGTAACACAGATCATGTTTTCTAGACATGCTTCTGATCTTTGTTGATTTCCTCTGGACTCCCCATTTGATTCCCCTTCAAAGTGAAACACAAGGATCTAACCTTCAGAAAGTGTTCTGACTGCAGTCTCCCTAGTGCAGAGTACAGGAGAAACATCATTTCAGGTAGTCATGACAGGAGAGCAGAGGGGAAAGATTATTGTATCCATCTGCATTTATCTGGCATTTGCCCCTTTTGCAACAGTATGACATTGGTTCAATAGATCATAATCTACTAAAGCTCTGAGATCTCTTTTACTTATGAAGAGCCGCTACCTCCCTGTCCTTCCTGACCTGTAATGTACTGCTAGTTTTCCCTGTTAAACTGTATGCTTCATTTTTTCAGACTCTGGAGTATCATTTGAAATAAGTATCCTGATCTTCAGCATAACTTCAGCCTTTCCCAGTGTTACTGCCCAAATTTGATCATCATATACTCTATCATCCAAAGGAAATGAGTGGTTGTTATAAGTATTGAATAATAGCAGACTAACAATAGACCTCTCCAGGCCACACCCTGTGCAATCCCTTCCCTTCTGACAGTAAATCAACTATAGATTTTTATCTTTCTGCAGCTTTCTGATATAATTTGCACCTAACCCTTAGGGGCTAAATCTGTTTCACTAGGTTGCTTGTGACTGAGAGTGTAATTTGAGATGGTGTCAAAAATCTTTCTAATGTTAAGATATATGACACCTGGCTGCTTGTCTCTCATCCACGTTGCCTGTTACTCTCTCACTGAAGAAATATGACAGCTCATTGATGACAGATCCCTTTTGGCTGCTACTTGTCTTGTTTGTTTTCTCTGTGTTTCTGAAATGTGTTTGTTTATTTCTTTCAGGATTTTTCTTGGAATCCAAGTAAAAAAGAATGATTGATATTTCCCTGGCTTCTTCATTCCCTCCCTTTTCAGAGTGTAAGCACTAGGTTTCCCACTTGCAGATTCTCCATACTTCCCCATAAAGTCTCAAGAGTTCTCTGTCTTCTCAACCCTGTAAATATTATAAAATCAATCCCAATATGTTCAGTCCATATGAAACCTCCCAATTTCCTCTCATTTTGAATATTTTCACTTTTATTTCTTTAGTAAGAAGCATTTTTGGTTTTATTTTATTTTTGTTTGTTTGTTTGTTTTTCCCCATCACTAAGTGTGCTGTGTGGCACTTTCTCTAGATTAAACTTCTTCCTCATGCTTGTTTTTGTTCCTACCAGCTCTCTAGGTCTCTCTACAGAATTTTCAACTTAATTATTGACTCTTTATTCTAAGCAACAGCACAGACTTGGCAGAGAGAGCTCTTCCCCTGCTGCTGGAAATCTCAGTGTAAAATACAGTCTGTTTTCTGCCTGTTCTGAATTAGTTCAGGCTTTCACACTTTTTGTGTATGTGATTTTGTTACCTGTCTGGAACTGTATTTAAAGGGCCAGTGTGATTTCCTTTGTTTATGTGGTGCTGAAAATTCAAAATCATTAGCATGAAAAGATCTGACTCTTCAGGAAGTGGGGCTGGTAAATAAGATATGTGCCATTATAGTGGGAAACCATCTTAAAGTACTGTTCAGGATTTTGAAGTGTTTCAGGGTAGAGCATACTACACATATTGGCAGCTATTTTTTCTTAAAAATAGGTTGGATAAATGTGTCAGGAACAGTTCAGATATAGTGCCTCTATTTTTTTGAGACATGTAAATAAATTTGATCTCTGTATTTCAGCCAAATTTGCCAGTTCTTCTGTCAGAGTCAATGAAGGTTGCTGAGGTGAGGGTAACTGTTCCCAAAATTTTGAGTGCTTCACTTTGCTGAAACATTGTTTAGAAGCTAAGATGCACAGGATATTTCAGCTCTGTTTTATGTTACTCTTTGAGATGCCACTTATGAAGCCAACATCTTTGTGCTGTGTGTCTTAGTGTTGCTTATGGTTGGATAGAAAGCTCAGGAAATAGATGCAAAATTGCCCCATTTTCTTGTTTCAGTTCTCTCCTTAAAAATAATTTTTGGTGAAATTTCTTCAAAATGCCCTTGTTTGGAGGTATGCTATGGCTGCTGACTACAATGCTGATCCATGTTCCTTTATTAGTTTTAGGATGCTCTGTTCTGTATTCTGCTAATACTCTGCTCTCCTTTATCTTATAGTTTGACTGTGAATTCTTTAGGATTGAGACCGCAATTTTTTCGTGCAGATTTGTGTAGCCCTTAGTGCAACTGACATCTTAGTCTATGAGCACTGTGGGAATAAAAAGAGTATATTATCTGTGTGTTGGTATTAGTTTGTAGGAAGGGTTGTGCAGGGTGGAATTTAGAAGCATTCATTTTTCAGTTTTCTGCGCACACTGCCTTTTGTTCTAATCAAGAAATAGGAAACAGATAAAACCATTTAAAACTAATGGGGTAGGATTAAAACTAAAACAAACCTATCAACATTTTTTTCTGCTTATTGAACTGAGGCTTTTTGTGGTTGGCTCATTTCTAGTTTTAAAATAATTGAATATTAAAGATAACAAAAAGAGTGACAGGTCATCCCCTTAAGAAATAATAGCTTGTTAGCACAACTGTACTAAAGTTACTGGGCTGAGCTAAATCAACTGAAGGTCTAGCCCAGTACCTTTTTTTCATAGGCCATCATGAAGGAGTTGGGGACAGCAGCTTCTTCTTTTGATAAACTCACCTTTTACCAATACAATAATTAAAAGCATGCCATGGTAAATATCTTTTCATGAAACAATGGGATTTATGAAATGATATATTCTTAAAATTAAAAAAAAAAGTCTGTATTAAATTCCTATAAAGTCAAATGGTAACTGCTGAAATCCCTGTGTTCTTTCTGTCTATGCTGAGCTGTGAAGCGGGGGAGAACCTGAGGACCATTGGAATTGAAAGTCACCTGACACTAATTGGAGTGAAATATAGTAGCTATGGAGCACTGGGCTTGGGACAAGCCAGTTCTAACTTAGGTAACTGTAGCTAAAAGAAATGGATTTGGGAGGGAGCATGTTACGAGTATTTAAAGGTTCATCAAGAAATACAATTAGCTGTTGCTAGTGATGGGCATTGGGTGGACCTGAGGAGATTCTCCAGGCACAAAGAACGTGATATTAAAAACCTCTTTGCCAGAGCTATGCTTCTTTTCTCAAAGCACTAAATTTTTTAAGGTATGCTTGCAGGCTCTTTCTGCATGATCAACTGCAGGAAGAAAAAAGGTACTTCAAGCATTATGGTTCAAATGGCCTTAGTACTAGAGATGATCAAAACTAATCAGTTGATGAAAAAGGTTGATGGTGGAAGGTTTCCTCTCAAAAGCCCATTTATAGCAAAATCTAAATATGACAAGTCTGGGGGGATTTCATTAGTTAGTTTGTTTTTAATTTGAGTGTTTGTGAACATGGAATCACAGAATCATCTAGTTTGGAACAGACCTTTGAGATCATGAAGGCCAACCTATGACGTAACACCATTTTGTCAAGTAGACCATGACGCTGAGTGCCACATGGTAGCATAGAGTGACTTCAATCCCTGTGTGTACATCATGACTTTTACGTACAAATGCTCATACAATTCTCTACAAGTACGTGTCAGGGACTTGTAAGGGCAGTAAGGACCTCTAGGTAAGGATATGTGAGAGAGATTGTCTGTGTGAAAGCGGTCTGCATAAGGAATAACTTTGGAAATCTGATTTTCAGTCTGATACATTGGTAGTAATTATATATTTTCAAAGTACAGAAAGTAGACCACTGAAAGCTCTTTCAAAAAATCTGAAGTCTACCAATGTCATCTAGAATAGGATATTTCTGTGGTGATGTATTTTTTTTTGTTTGGATACTTTGATTTGGTTGGGGGTGATTTTTTTGTCTCTTTTGTAAATAAAGAGGCTATCTCCAGAAACAGGTGCTTTAAAATTAATTGTGATTCATACTTTCAATAAAGAAAAAAAATAAATTGTATCTCTTGAATAGAAGTGCCTACTAGATTTCTGTAAAATTCCGTTTGGCATTTACGCAATGCGGTAACAGTAGCTGGTTACTTGATGACCTGCTAATCATTGTACTTCGTGCCAGTCGTACTCCCCAAGGCATTTGAGAATGAAATGATGTTTCCCAAGTATTCCATCCACATTAACATTTGTTGTTTGTCAAATTGAAGAAGGTGTTACATCGCAGCTCCTCATAGCTTTGTACCAAGTATCTGCTAGGGCCAGCAATTCTGTATCACATCCGAATGAACCAAATCATGCGAGGAAAAAAGTGAAAGTAAAAAAAATAAAAGTAAAAAGAAAAATGTAAGATCCCAAGCCATATAGAGGCTTTTTATACATTTTAAGACTGTATAGCACTAATAAACACTCTCTGTATATTGTGATACAGTGGTATGATTATACCCTGCTTCAGGTTACCACAGTGTGTTCCTCTATGTAAGTATTCAGCAGTCGTGAATTATAAGACTTAATTACTAGGGTTGGTTTATTTGAGGTAAAATTACAGTATCAGCCCACTAAATAATATACTTGCGCTAATAAAGCAAGGCAAGTATTTAAACTTTTCTATTTATGAACATAAGAAACTTTATATTTTTTATACAGTTCTTTTCAATTTCTGTGTGTTACCTTTGAGCATCTTTCTCTATAATTATTTTGCCCTAGCTGAGAAATACTTGTTAATATGTCCAGAACAATAAAAATACATTCTCTTAGTTTTAGTAATTCCAGAGATGTGTGATATTGCCATTCTGAAAACTGGAGATGACAAGAAATATTTTGACATGCTGAAAGCACAGAATTATTATGTTTCTGGTATTAATTATTTGCAAATACATTGCTCAGTTTTAAAAGTAAAAGTTGTTTAGAAAGTTTGACTAAAACTATAAGTAATTGTTGGGCAAAAAAACCTTCTAGGCCTGAGAGATGGGCATCAGTTATATCCCTACTTGAACCTTTTACCCACATTTTAAGCTAAAATATCTCCACTGCTCCTGTCTGCATGACAGCTTCTCTCCAGTGGACTGAAAAGCTGAGATTCAAAAGGTTAAATAAATTGCCCAAGGTCACTGAGTCAGACTGTATCAGAGACACATAGGCTAAGTCTAAGCTTAGAGACCAAAGCTGCACCACCAATTATAATATCACCTTGCTTCCCTCCTGTAGTCCAGAACATTTTATATCATACTTGCATATAAATAATTATACATACATACATGTAAATATAAATATTCAAGTGTAAATATTGAAGTAAAAATGACATTAAATTTAACTGGTTTTCCTTTAAAGAAGCTGTGAGAGAGATAAGTGGTTTGCCTAGCAGGAAATTTGGGCAAGTGGATTTACAGTTAAGGAGAAATCAGCTTCCATCCAGATTCTAACAACAATCTCTACTTCTAATCCTAAAGAAAAAGAATGATTTGTTTTGTAGTATTTCAGACTGATCCTTTAATACTCATCAAGCTTCTCAGACTCCTTTTCAAACTCATATTAGACCACATTAATTTTCAACCAGTATGTGGTAAAACCAAAGATACAATTCCAAGTTCTTTGCAGAACTCTTGGAATATCTATGCCTAAAATTCCAGAAAATGACATTTCAGTTGTTAGGAAAAACATCTGTATAGGGTGAATGATGTAAATAATTTACAGCAATTATGGCAAATTTGGTAATGATAGTGATTTTATACTGCCATGGCAATCTGGAGTCATTCTGAGTTTTGTTTCATTTTTAATTTTTTTTAAAATTTAAATTGTATTTTTTTGTCATTTACTTATTTGCCTTCTGCCCATGCCTGCTGAAATATTTGTAGGTTTAGTCTATAAGTATACCGAGCTTTTCTCTAGAGGGGTAAGTCTGTCTGGCAGACTGAATGCAATGATCTTTATATTTAGACTCGTAATGAATTCCTTTAGTTGAACTAGTTTCAGTTTAATTTTGGATTTTAATGGTTCAGATGACTTGATTGGACAAGGTACATTAAAGACTTTAACTTTTTACTGTGATAGATACGTTAGACAATTAAAAAAGTTAAATACTAGATGAAATTCCCTTAATTCACTCACTTGTTATGCTCCTTTGATGGACCTTTCTGTCAGAATGTAAATACTTCCAGGAACTTGAGACAAAAATAAGAAAAAATCAGTGATAGCTGGAGGTGATATTTTGGTTCTTTTTCATTTTTATAGCTGAGAATCTGAATACCTATTAAAAGTCATATGAATTTATATGTAAGACTCTTGATTCTTCTGAAAGTCTTGGCTAACTGACTACAAAATAAGATGTCTGTCTGCTCCCAACTCATAATTACCACTTGCATTCCTCTATCCAGAAGTCATTTAATTCCATATGTTATCATAAGACCCTTAAACATTTATTTTTCATTATTTTTAATACATGACTGAGGTAAGATTTGAAAAATGAAAATTTCTGCAAGTGATAATTTAGTATAATCACAAACATTTAAATATTACCCACCTGATGTACTCTGAAAAACTCTCTGAAAGATGTCCAAGTGTCTTTGTATTGTTCACAGGTTGCTGAATTGAATAAGTATCTCCAAAATAATTAAGAATGGGAAACAGAGTGGTTTTGTACACATAAATTGGACACATAATTCAGAAATTATATTTAACCTATTAATAGCATTTTTGATCAGTCTCCTCCAGTTGCTGAAGGCATTGCTAAATGAATGAGTTGCCTGATTGTTGGAAGAATGGGTTCCAGGAATGTGAATGTACTATTCATGCTATAGCATGTCAATCTAATATTCTTTTAGCTGAATTCTCACATTATTATTTTTTAACCTCTATTATTAGATATTAGAGGGAATTGTGTTTGTAATGTTCATGAAGGACAGAGGTGTTTATTTGGTTTTGGCATGAAATGGCATTTAGTCTGTATTATAATGGTTTACTGAACTGTGAATCTTAATGCTACACATTAAAGCAAATTGCAGCTCCATCAGGCAGTTATCTCATGTACAGATGATTTTTATGTCCATTGAAATAGCAATGAAGCCATTCTCTTTTTGTATCATGATTCATTCCACAGAAAATGAATACATGTCTTACAGACATGCTGTCAAAGTATTTCTGATGTTTTCACTCTGGTAAGTATTGGAATAGCAGGAAACAGAACCACATCTTAGGGAAATGTGAGTTATTTCATGATAGCACATCAATCTATCAGACACTTTCTCAATTCAGAGAAGCTACTCAAATAAAACTGAAATAGTGTTTAAACCATTACTAATAATAGATACAGAGCTAGGCTATCCCAGTCCAGCTGATCTAGATGATTTCAAACACATTTAGCAATGAGCTTTGCATTGTAATATATCCTACTGTACTGAACCGCAGCTAGAAGATGTTACATGAAAATGAGGTGACACAATAAGTCTTCCAAAACCATGTTTACCCAAGGCTACTTAACAATCGGAGACTTGCTCAGCCTTGGCAGGGGCTGAGCAGTATAAAGAGTGCTGCAGATCCAGACATTTTAATCAGTAAGAGCTGAAGAGATGCAGAACTTAATCTTTTCCCAATGTCAAAAACTACCTTCCTTTCTGTGTTTCTTTTGTCTGACTTTGGCCTCTTTATCAGTTTCTTTCCCCCATGAGAATCTTCTTTAGAAAAGTGTGCCTAAAGTTAAGATCCCGTGAAGTTAGTTTTGTAACATTTGAACTTCTAGATCGCTTCAGGGCAAGTTTTCCAAAGTACTTATGTTGTGAAAACCGCACATGGAAGCATAGTGGGGTTTTCAAAAGCACTTAAACAGACAAGGCACTTAACTCTCATTTAAATTAATTAGCTGTATTGCGCAAGTTCCCCTTGGCACTTTTGAAAGTTCCACTGCTAAGTGTTTATGTCTACATAAAAAATTATGATTTTCAGAAGAGGCTGAGCATCCAGTAACTCCCTTTAAAGCTTCACTATTACAGGTTTTCAGTAGTTCTGGAAATTATAATTATCCCTGGTTCTATGTTCCCAAATGATCCTCCTTTGCTTTCTTGTTTCCTAACGGTTCTTGCTGTCATTTATTGCATAAAGTTAATCTCAGAGAAGTGGAATCAATAGTACTAGCTCATAAAGAGAGAAAAGTAATGCCATGGGTGAATCTTCTGCACAAGTTCAAGAAACTGGAATCTTTGATACATACAATCAGTGAAAGAACTGATAGAGATTTAAGACTATTGTTGTAATTATGTCTTGTACTGGATTTACTTATTACTTTTATATTATGCGAAATAATGGCTCTAAAATACCTTACAGGCAAAGACTGCTGCAGTTTGTGGATGGCTGGGAGTGAACCAGACGACCAGAAGTAGCATAGCTTTTCAGTTATTAACTGCTGCACATACAGAAACCCTGTACAGACCTATTCAAGTGTAATAAAAGCACGCAGGGCTCTCTCTGAGGTGTAGTTTCCCCTGCCCTGTCCTCTGCCTCTACTACAGTATTGTCTAAGTAGCAGTCTGAGGATGTACACACATCAGCATTTGGGTTTCAATCAAGAGCTGGCTTGTGAATTGAACCTTCTAACTATTCCCACTTGGCACACCCGCTCACCGTGGAGTGGGTCTTGGGCTATGTGAACTGGATTGCTTTTGGCTGGCAAGAAAACTGAATATGCTTCCCAGAAGGGCAGTCAATAGTGCTTATATTCATAATTAATTTATTAGGAAAAAAAAAGTCTTTATCCCGTGAGTTTTTTCAATATTCATAACTTTATATTGTCATGCTGGAAATTATATCTTTTGTAGTTTGTGTCACATGTACCAGAGTGAAAACCATAATATGAATCTTTACCAGTTAGCTTCAGAAATAGGAATTTATTATTATTTGTTGCCAATGCAATGCATAACCTGAGGCACTTTATTGTTTTGTCAGCCAGGAGGAGATTTTAAGTATGATTTTAGTCAATTTAAATACTGTCGAGACACAAGTATGTGAAATAAGAAATAGCTGTAAAATAAATGGATTTTTTTTTTTTTTAATTATTATTAAGGTAGAAGCTCTAAAAGACAAAAGGGAATTCTCTACACTTATCTAAGCCATCCATTCACAATACAGTAAATGTGACCTTAGGATGCTTAATGCCAGATAAGAACCACTGTAGCTTCATGGCATTAAATACTGATCTGGTATAAACTCACCTTGCTAGTTCAAATGTGTTTAAAAATTGGACACCTAAGCTTTATCCTGTCAGGCTTTCTGCTGGATGAGATATTGCCTGTCCATGCCATTCTAAGTTTATGCTGGATAAGGTGTTGTCTGCTCTCCTGGTGATTCTGTACTGTGTGCTATAACCTAGCCAATATGTAGTACTGCTCTTGTCTGAGTCATCCCAAACTTATCCACAGATCTGTATTAATGGCCATGGCCTACTGTTGTCCCCTTTATTGAGTATGTGACTAAGCTACAAGCTTTGTATTTATTCTCCTAGCAACAATGTGAAGGAGAATTGTCTTTCCTATCATGCTGATTTTGTCATAGCATGTTTTCTGTCACATCTAGTAGATGAAACAATAGAGGTTACCTGGGTTTTGAGGATTTCAGTGATTAAAACCAGGAGATTGTAACAGAGGTGACTCTTTTCTTATTGTGTCAAGTGCTCTGCTGGAGCTCTGTCAAAGATGTTTCATACAAAACTGGGTTATTCTTCTATTTCTTAGGAAGCTAATTGCTTAAATGATTTTCTTTTCCATAGTCACCAGATAAGTTTTTTTTGCACAGTCGTCACAATCCTTGTTATAAAATCTGGTTGACTTCTGGGGATTCAGGATCCCTTCCCACTGAAGTCAGGGAGTGACTCAGGGTTTACAGAGCTGGTTATATGAGCGTTTCTTGTCTGCTTGTTACTGTGTGCTCCCTTGTTTGCCTTTTGGAGTGGAGAGTAACAGCAAAGTCCTACACCAAAGGGGCACAGAAGAGACAAAGAGCTGGGCAGCTTGTTGCTGCTTTATTCATCCTGCCCCTGCTGTAACTGGTGCTCTGGCTCTCTGAGGAAGGCACATAAGGCCAGCAATGCTACCTTGTGATTTCCTCTCAAATCTGTTGAAAAATTGCTGAAAAAATAAACTTTAAAGGCCAAAATTATCCCTTTTTATGAGCTGTCCTCATTCTGTCCTCCTCCAGAAGGAACTGAAAACATTCCTGACGCCTGAAGTTTTGTTACTGCCGTTTCACTTTTAAATAAAGCCTCCAAATGAAACAAAAGTGCTAAGTACTTAATAAGCAAGAATAAAGAAAGTCCTTTGTCCTTGAGTACTCACCACCTCACAAAGGAATGAAAGGTGGGGCCTGAAGCAACAAGGAGTAGTTCTGGTGCCTGCAAGTGGCTCTGCTCCAGCACTCCTCTGCTTCACTCCCAGTGACCTCTGCACAACAGGGCTTTACTAAGGGTGGGCTAAGGACAGCTGGCACCAAAATGAGTGATAATTTAAAGTAAGATATTCTTTAAATCCAAGAGTTTCCTATTCAGGTTTTGTTTGCGGGGCATGCAGGAAGAATAGATAGGCGGATGAAAAAAAGTATATTTTGTTAATGTGCTGCTGTGGAAAAAGCTGGGATTTCTAAAACAAGGTTGCATTGTTCTGTGCTACAAAGGAATCCCTGGACTTTTTTTATCAGGAAAACGAAAGCAGTAGTCATGACATCTTTTTCCATTATTATTCAGAAAGTAGTATATACTTATTTTAATCTTCTAGAAATATAAACAAAACACTTCTGCGCATTTCAAGGCTTTGAAGGTGGAAAAGTATAAAATATCCACATTCGTGGAAGGAGTGGCATCACAGAGATTTCTTTTCTGGCACTCTTTATTCTGCCAGAGCTGATGCATGGAGATTTTAATCTATTTCTTTGCTGTATCAGAAATTGCTCTGAAGCTCACATAGACTTATTTTGTAATTAAATGTTTGAGAACTACTGATATTTATATTTGCATGTAATTAACTTTTTAAAGCACTGCTTATGGGGCTTTTTGCTTTTAAACTAGCCTGGAGTAAATAAATATCTTTACAGATGTCAATTTGGTCAGCAGTAAAGAGGTAAATAGAAACTAATGACACTCATCAAGCCTGTGGCATGAATGATTTATTGGACACAATCCTTTAACACTTTTTAAAAGTCAGTACAAGGGAAAGAAACAGGTTTCTTATTATGGTAAACTGTACTTGTGCTGTCAGTATGTAGTGATTTATGACAAACCTGTGGCCAGGATTAGGATATTATAAATGAAGGAAAATAGAAGTCTCATTAATTTTTTATACCCACAGGTAGAAGACATGCAGTGGGCTAACAGAGAACGCACTCATCCAGCATCTGTCTGCAGCCTGCCCTGCAAAGCTGGGGAAAGGAAGAAAACCGTGAAGGGAGTGCCCTGCTGCTGGCACTGTGAGCGCTGTGAGGGGTACCATTACCAGGTGGATGAATTCAACTGTGAACTGTGTCCTATTAATAAAAGACCCAATGCCAACCGTACGGATTGCCAGCTTATCCCTATAATCAAACTGGAGTGGCATTCTCCTTGGGCCATCGTGCCTGTCTTCATCGCTATTCTCGGTATAATTGCCACCACCTTTGTGATTGTGACATTTGTCCGGTACAACGACACGCCCATCGTCAGGGCCTCTGGGCGGGAGCTCAGTTATGTGCTCCTGACTGGGATTTTTCTCTGTTACTCCATTACTTTTTTAATGATTGCATCTCCTGATACAGTGGTCTGCTCATTTCGAAGGATCTTTTTAGGACTTGGCATGTGTTTCAGCTATGCTGCCTTGCTTACCAAAACAAACAGGATTCACAGAATATTTGAACAAGGTAAAAAATCTGTCACAGCTCCCAAATTTATTAGTCCAGCTTCTCAGCTGGTGATCACTTTCAGCCTCATATCCTTGCAGCTTATTGGAGTCTTCATCTGGTTTGGTATCGATCCACCACATACCATTGTAGACTATGGAGAGCAGAGGACACTTGAACCAGAAAATGCCAGGGGAGTTCTCAAATGTGACATTTCAGATCTTTCTCTCATTTGTTCCCTTGGATATAGCATTCTCTTGATGGTCACATGCACTGTTTATGCTATTAAAACAAGAGGGGTTCCAGAGACCTTCAATGAAGCAAAACCCATTGGATTTACTATGTACACAACCTGCATAATTTGGTTAGCTTTTATTCCAATCTTTTTTGGTACGGCCCAATCAGCAGAGAAGGTAAGTGATGATATGTTTACATATCAAAAGACTACTCTTTTTCTGTTTTCGTCTCTCAATAATTATAACACTTCAACATTTTTACACTTATGAATGAGTAATTCTGAATGATAATGGCAAACAAACTGTCAAATTCACAGACAATAAAGTATATGTTTCAAAAGGTAGGTTTCTTATATATTGACACAAGAAACTGATTGTGATTGTGTGGTTGGCATAAAAATGTTGACAATTTCTCAATATAACCTTAAACGACTGTTTCTTCTAACGTTTGTTATTACCCTTCAGTGATGCTGTGGGCTGTTACATGAAGCACTATCAATCTTTGTTATCATCCACAGATCTGATAGAAC
Source organism: Dasyornis broadbenti (assembly GCA_013397935.1). Lineage (NCBI taxonomy): Eukaryota > Metazoa > Chordata > Aves > Passeriformes > Dasyornithidae > Dasyornis > Dasyornis broadbenti. The sequence goes on along the minus strand of VZRN01004072.1, from coordinate 3,105,018 downwards.
TGGTTGCATTCCACAAGTCTAAGAAGATCAACTTACATTTGTCAAAAATAATGAAGAAAAATGCCGGGGCAGAATGAAAAGAATTACTTTTGCCTCTGGTTGACACACAAAACTTAAAAAATAAAAAGATCTAAAAATAGAATAGGAAGAATGACTAGTGAATGAAGTGTATGTAAAGTCATGTAAGGCATAATTCGCTAATTATTATCTCAGTGCAAAAAGAAAACCATTTCCTGATAATTTGATAAGAATTAAATGATTCATACTTGGATGCGAAACACATCAGACATTTAATTCTCCTTCTCAGTTTTAACGGGAAGACAGAGGTAAATGTCAACTGTGTGAAGTTTTTTATTGAGCTTACAGTGGTGAAAATGACAAGTTAGGCAGGGAAGAGCAATAATACTGGCATCCATCTTCAAAACTAGAAATATTTGGTATATGGAAATCTTTAAAATAAGAAATTAAAGTCAACAATCTTTTACATAAATTTGTCTTTCTTTCTAGCAAGTGTTTTTCATAATGTTTTCAAATATACATTTTAATTTAGTTGGAAAAGTCAGCATGTGTTCTCTTATAATTGTGGAAATGTTTGACATGTCTCTAGTTTAGAGGGCACTTTTGCCTGCAGGACTAAAGAACAGTTCTGTATACCTTGATAAAACACTTTCTAATTCAAGCAGAAGAACTTTATGGGGGGCAGAGTGTGGTAGAAAAAAACCCCACATTTTCCTCACTAAAAATTGAAGCAGGCTTACTGAATTGGATCAGGCTTATTTTATTGGCTTTTTGAGTTAAGTCAGGGGAAGTGAGTACAAAGGTAATGACTTATCACAGATAGAGTAAGTAAAAAAACCACATTTGACATAAGAAAACATGTTTAGATAAATTGTTTTTAAATTCTGACTTTTTTGTATGTGTAGGCTGAAGTCACAAAAATGATTTGTTGTATAAATGTGTGGTACTTTTAACAGCTTGGTCCAATCAGATTTATGGCAAGTAGTTGAACTAAAAGAATTGAGTCTTGAAATAGAAAATGTTTCTCAGATGGCAGCTCTTCAGTGACTTCAATTTACACCATTGGTTCATCTTTGCTTGTAGTAAAGGATGATTTGGTTTCAACCTCTAAAGAAGATTAATGAGCATCTCTTTTGCATTTCTTTTATGAAACCCAAGACTGAACACACAAATAATGCTAAATCACACAGCTTCTAATACTAAATTTCACTTGTTAGTTTCTTTCTTTTCTTTCTACATGATTTGTTTTTCTTCAGATAATGATTTCAGGAAGGAAAAATGCTAATACGGAAGCTCTGTAATTCAAATAATTCTTTTCAAAGTGTTTCTATGTTTTGCTGCAAATAAAAATATGCTTCCATGCAGAGACTTACAGAGATCTTTATAACAGTTTATATATTCCATACAATTAAAATACACTCTGAATAGGATAAAAATGTAATATCTTAGTTCACACATATACATTGTCTGAATAAACTTACAGTTTCTCAGTTAATGCATAAGACCAGAAAAAAACATTTTAAAACAAGCTAATGTATTCTAGAATATTTTATCTGAAATCTGATATTATGATTTTTTTTGGAGGATGAAACATGAAAATCTTACACAGGCTTTTGTTGGTGCTTACTCACATTGCAGTTATTTTAGAATCTTGAAACTATATTTTTCTGGCTTGAGCTTACTCAGAGAAGACAGAGCAATAAAAGCTGGGGATTTTAAAGTACTATTTTAAAGCAATGTTTCCCCTTGTGAAATGTTGACAGTAATAAAATTTGTCATGACATTCATTACTTGCCAGTGGTACTTCCAACTACTAACTTTAGATACACTTCTGTTCGAATAATGAGTAGTTAAAACTTTTCCAAAATGTTTTGAGGAATTTCAGTTTTCCTAAACATTAGCAGTGCTTACAATAAGAGCAGAAAATTACTAAGCATTTATTGAAAAAGAGGGTGTACTTACTTTATTAACTGTTCAAGTAACACAAATTAAATAACAAACCTATTGAGCAACTTTTATTCCATTCTCAATATATTTCCTCTGATGAACAAAAAAATAGTACCAGCAATGCTGAAAATAGGTGACTAGATCCAAAACTCAAAGATGACCCTAGAAAAGTTACCTTTACATTTAGTGGCCTGGGGATCAATTCCTAAAAGTACAAGCTTGCTGAGATTCTGTGTAGAGTCTAGAGGAGTGTAACCCTGTAGAGTCAGCACAAGTCCATAAATTGAGTGTTGGCATCAAGCAAACTTGAAATATGCATGATGAAGTTCATTTAAATGAGCATAAGTACTTATCTGCAGACAGACTAGGAATCTTGATGATGTGTTCTTGCTGTGAAGAACTAAATGGGAAACTCCTCTCTTTCCTCTGTGCCTATGAGGAACCTTGGGTCTCCAGCTGGTGAAGGCAGCTGAGTTAAATGCCTGAATTTGCATGCGGTGACATATCAGTAAGAAAAAACATAGTAAAAGTTAAGGTAACTTGACAAGATGCAGAGGGAATATGTTGATTTATAGTCTTGACATTTGTAACATTTTTAACAGTCCTTTAAAACAGATGCTGTTTCTTTTAATTTGTATTATCTGACTTTGCATGTGTTTGAAACTAATATAAAATTGAGAAAACTGCTCTATAGTATTCAAGAAATTATATCTATATTTATGGATATTTAACAAAAGGTTAAACTACCAATCCAAAATGACCTGGCATAACTTGAGCTTGGTGGCTTTTATTGATCTCCGTGTTTACTAATTTGTTCTTATTTTCAAGTAGCAGAATATAAACCCCCTGTGGTATTAAACACGCTGGTTTTAGATTGTCATATTTACAGATGTTCTGCAGAGATAATATGAACATTGAACTGTAGGTCCTGTGTGGGATTTTTTTGTTTGGGTTTGGTTTTTTGGGGGGGCTGAGGTGTTTGATTTTGTTTGTTTGTTTTGGTTTGTTTTTTTTTTTTTTTGTTGTTGTTTGTTTGGTGTGTATATTTGTTGTTGTTTGTTTGGTGTGTATATTTGTTGTTGTTTTGGGGGAGGTGTTTGGATTTTTTTGGGGGGTTTTTTTGTCTAGTTCATCATTTTGTCCATTCATGTTCATGCCTGTTTTGACAACTCCTTCTTTATGAAAGGAACCTACTGCAAAAAAATTATATTATTCCAGTGTGTTATTAAATCGAATGAAGAATGGACCCCTAAGACATAAACCACTAATTTTCGAACGCTTATGTAGATGTCAGTAAGGTGCTTTAGAGGCAAAAGAGAGAAATTCTGTGAGAAAGTATTCTGTGAATATAGCTTTCTTCTATGTCATGAATGTGTATATGGCAAAACATTGGAAGTAATGTAATCATCTAGGATGGAGGTGGCTAAAATGTCATAATGACTAGAATGTCACTGAAAAATAATATATTGATTAGCTGAGTGATTAAAACAGGTGTTTGAATCCCTGTGTAAGTTAAAATGGCAGATTGCACTAAAACCTTCTGAGGATAGGTGGCTGTCTAAAGTACAACCCTATTTGATGAACTGAACTTTGTAAATTTCTTTCCTTTTAGCATTTTTGACAAGTGGATAAATCATTTTTATTCACAGATTATTATCACACATCATTATTATCACACATAATTTATTATATTAATCTGGAAATACTTTGTTTTGAATTAGAAGATGAATACTTACTTCCCATACTGTGAAAGAAGAGAGGTTTCACTTTCTGCTAAAGAAAGACCATAAAAAGCACTAAATGATTTCTTCCTTCTCCTTCAACTGGAAGTAATTGCAAGGTGTAATCTAACAAGGCAGATAAATTTTAATGTATTTCCAGTTACTCTGACAAGTCTGACCTCTCTTTTCATAACTGCAGTATAGGCAAAACAAATTGTAATTTTATAGTGGAAATCTTCCCATAAATTATTACCCTTATGATCCTACTATTCCAGATGTTTTCATGCTGGATTTATTGCTCAGTGGATCTTATGTTTATGTCCATCTATTTGTTAGTAACACTAAAAGAAGTTAGAAAAAATATTAAAAGTATTCCAATATTAATTTGAATTGTAAATTACTGCTGCGGTTGTCAAGATAAAGAAATTCGGTTCTCAGTGGAGGGAAGAGGTATAGTAATATATGTTCATTAGCTTAAAGACAACAACTACTAATGATAGTTCAAGTAGAGACCTCTTCTCCCACATTTCTACAAAATTTATGCCAGTCATCTTTTGTGTGTATGCGTTTATGTTATGAATTCTTGACTAAGTGTATTCCTGTGACAGTAAGAAAACAACATCTTAACAATTCCTCTAATTGTGTTAATGAAGGGGACAGCACTGATCTTGTTCTTCACCTCAAAGCATTCTCTTCTAATCCAGATGATATTCGGAGATCTAGCTCTGCAGATAGCTCATGAAAGGCACATTATAGGAAAAAGTCCAGAAAGGCAACTTATAATTTTAGCATTTCTTTCATTTAATGAATAATGTTTGGCTTGATTAAACTAGAATCTCTGCTGCCAACACTGTGCATAGCATGGAGATTAATTTGAGAGACATTTGAAACCATTTCTCATTTTTCTTATTACAGCAGCAAAAGTTAGAAGACTGCTGAAGGGATATATTCCACATTCAGCAGTTTGTCATTGTTCAGGACTCAATTTCTGCACTCCTTTTTTTTCAGAATCTTTAGAATATGGGAGGATCTGCAAGATTGTAAAAAAACTATAGTACTTGAATTTTTGCATGTCTAAAGTACAAGTCTTATAAGGAGAGGCTTAGAAAGCTGGACTTGTTTAGCTTGTTTCTACAACTTTCTGTAGTGAGGTGGGTGTTTTTTCTCCCAGGTAGCAAGCAATAGGACAAGACAAAAATGTCCTCTAGTTGTGCCTGGGCAGGTTTAGATTGGATATTAGGAAAAATTTCTTCACTGAAAGGGTGATCAAGCATTGGAACAGGGAATTGGTTGAGTCACCATCCCTAGAGGTGTTTAAAAGACATATAGATGTGGCCCTTAATGACATGGTTTAGTAGTGGACTTGGCAGGATTAGGTCAGTGATCGGACTTGATGATCTTAGATGTCTTTTTCAAACTAAATGATTCTATGTTTTGGAACAGAAAGTTAGTTAAAATTCACCAGATTATCTGTTAGAAATGTCCTTCCCTCCCACTGGAATAATGTTAAGAATGGAGAAACTTTCCATCCTGTCTTCTCATTTCATGTTTTTTCAAATGTAAAATTTCACAAGTGAAATTATTTCTATATGCCATAATTTCCTCCCACATTTGATCTAATCCTTGGCAGAAATTAGGACTTTGTTGTTCTGCTGTAGAAGCAGAGTGTTAAAAAAGACATTTAAAAAGAGTGTGACCAAATTGCAATTTATTGCCCAATCTTCTTCTGCTCCCTTTCTGTCTGAGAGGAAGTTCCTTACTCCTTGCTTAACCCTAAGGCAGCGTGTTTCCCTCCAGCTGGAAGATACTCAGTACTGTGCAGGTCATGGCCACTGCTGGCTCCACCCACTGGCTGAACAAATGCTTTCAGAAGGCAACAAATCTGTCCTTCCTTCGCCAGCCTCCCATGAGCTGGTGTTAGAGGACAAAAGAATACTCACACTTCTCCTGGGTGGCAGCAAAAACTGCAAAAGATACCCCTAATGAGAAACCAGTTAAATATAGAGATCCTTTTTTCTTTCAGAAGTCTCTGTGGGGACCCATTCCAAAAGTTATTTCTTAGGAAAAGAATGTGATGACATTTTTCTTTTTTTAAAAGTTTATTAGCTGATATTTGAGACAAAACTGATGGATTGGGTAATTTAAAATATTGTAGGCATTTTGAAAGCTTTTTTTCGCTTTCAACCTTTTCTATCTTTTTGAGTTTAAATTGAACTTTGGAAGCAGAATAGTTCTGATATTTAAAGAGCCTAATTTCACAAGTTTTAAACTGTTTCCACTTTCTTAAACTGAAAAATGTCTGGAATGTTGGCTGTAACATCAGTCTTGCATTTAAAGAACCACTTATGAAAAGATTTTTGATGAGTTTTCTGGTCAAGTACTGATATTGTTAGAAAATAATACTTTAAAAAATATTCTACCCCCTGTTTAGAATCTTTTTGTTATTCAGCATAGTGTATACCTGAGTTTCAGCAAGTGATCTTGCTGAATTACTGATTTTGTGCAAAGTTAATGCATATGTAATTTTAAAGTCTTGACTTCATTTTTTAAAGATATGCCTGTTGCCTTTAGGTTGAGATTTCATTTCCCTGTTTACTGTTATATTAATGAAGCTACTAGGATTTTGAGTACGTACACTAAGCGCTGATTTTAGTTATAACTTTATTAGAAGGTATCACAAAGAGATAAAATGCCAGCTCCAAGAAAGAAGTGGAGTATTTAGTAAAATGTATCTTTTTTTTTTTTCAAACTCAGTGAGACGCTCATGTGTACACCTGAAGGTTGTAAACCCTTTTCATTTCTGCATAGTTGCATGTCTGTTCCAGTATGAGCATTGAGCTGGCGTACCTAGTTGTATACATTGAAAAGATGTGCACCTGCCACATAATGGAAAACACTGGCATTTTGTTTGTCTGACATGTTTGCTTCTGGCCCCATCATGAATGATGGCTTTTCTCCCAAAGTCAGGAAAGAGCTGCCAAAAAAATTAAATTTGCCTGTGATCAGCTTCCTACCCCATTCTGGGGGACATCAGAGGGTTTGTAACATGTAGAGGAAGATGGAATCGCGTGCTGAAGAACTTTAAATAGACCTTTTTGGCTACTTGCTGGCTTCTGTGATAAGTAATTAATTCTAACTGAGAAGCAGAAACAATTTTATGAAGCACAGATAGCGAAATAACTCTTCATCCTTTTTGTCAAAAAATGATCAATAATCACAGAAAGCAGTTTGTGACAGAACACAAACGTTTCATAGAGGTAATATCGAAAAAAATTATGCCTTCACTACTGTATTTCTAGAAATCAGATTCACCTCACAAAAATTTTGATCTTTTGGCTCTGATTTTTTCAGTGCCAAAAATCTAGTTGTCTTCAACAAGTGCAGTTTAAGATAAATCCTTCCAACATTTAAAAAATCTTAGTTTTTTTTGGCACTGTAGGGGCTGGTTTAATTTACATAAAGTAAAACTAGTGATAACACAAACTGTATAGAAAACATCTTTAAGCAAATTTATCACTTACTAAAAAATGTCTGTAAGTAGACAGGAAGAAGGATTTTTTTTCAGCTAAGAATGATATGATAAGCCCACACAGTGGAAAAAAAAAATCTATGGGTAAGAGAAAGTTAATTGGAACTATATTTTACACTTCAACTCTTGTTAAGACAAATAGAAAATCTTTAAATAGATTTAACTGTTTAGAAATTATGTGAGAATTATTTCTGAGATGGTCTTGTGAGACTTCATGTACTGGCTATCTCTTGCTAAGTTGGAAGCAGCACATCAATAACCTTTGTTGTACCTTCAACAAGGCTTGTACCTTACTGAAAACAAGTAAACGAGTATGAAAGACAGAAGAAAAAAATTAAAAAGGCTTTAGCTTGGCTCTGAGCAGATATTCAGCTTCTTGTCTTATCTCCCACTACAATAATTCCAATTTTGCATAGGATTCATAACGGTATCAATATTTTGATCTTATGGATAAGATAAAAAGCTGTGGACTGGTAGGTTGTCATGCATAGGCTTAGCCTAAATAGCAGTGCAAATGCAAGCTCATCACATACAGTTGGAGACATCTCAAACTTGGCACCAGTTCACCACCACAGTGGTGAACCTGATCACCATTAGGGGATCAGCACCTAATGAAAACCATAATACCTGGTACCTCCTCTAGACAAATAACATTTTGAAGCACAATTATGGTGACTCAACTGAAGTGTTTGTTCTGGAAAGCACAGTAGGTTGATGTGTGTTTCAGCCCCTTGTGACTATTCTGTTAAAGAATTGTTAAAATTTGTATAGCCGAGAAGATGACAGTAAGTTTGACATCTATCAAAATACAAGCTACAGACAAAAAAATTAATCAGATATAATCCCAGTAAAATTTGTAATGGAATTGATAAATACAATAAAATTCTAAAATTTCATGTATTCACAGTCCCTTACATGAAATTTTAGAATTTTAAAGTTTAGACTATTAAATTCATGTCTCATAAAGACAAAAATACCAGGAACCAGAAATGACGGAAGTCTGATTTTGCATAGATTAGTGAGCTTTATGCCTACCCTTAAAATGCAAAACTAAGTCTATTATGAGAATAAATAATTAGCTTGTTAATACTGAATGTCCATGTGAGTGTGTGTGTACAAGTATTTATTTTCACACAACTGTAAGCTCTTTCTTGCATGAAACCAGAATAACTAGTATAAAAGGCCCAGCAAAACCAATAATTTTAATACATATATAAGAAATACCTACTAAAAAATAAGTCTCTAATTGGTCATATACACCTAAATTTTTAAGCTTATCTTTCAGTTTGCAATTAAGCTTCCTGACAGGGAATAAAATGACAATAGAGAGATCCATATGAGCTCATCTAAGAGAGTCAGAATTTAGCCATAGCAGAACATATATTTTGAAAAGTAATCCAGATAAAAACAGATTAATTATGAAATATCTTTTAAGTTTAGACATTCATTTTCAGTGTGTATATATAGTTTGAATTTTTGTAAAATGGTGCTATCCAGACTTGAGAGTGATTTCATAATCAGTCAATTTACCAGAAACATGACCTTAGTGGAATGGTCAAATGATTGTTTTCATGGTGATTATCAAGGTCGTGTTCATTTGATATTGTGAAGCATATGGATGGGATTGAAGTGGTGTTATCAGGCTCATTGATAGAACTGATGACACAGCACCTGCATAGATCTATTTTCTACAGAAAACATCCTTATTTCTATCATTGTTGAATAAGAATAACTGAACAATGCAGGGGACAAAAGCAACGTACTTGATTTTCTATTTTTTAACTCCACTGAACTCAGATGGAATAGATTAAAAGCAGGTATTCACAGTATTGTGAATGCCATTCATTCAAGTATTGCAAAACACTTCCCAATTACAAAACAACAAGTTCAGAAGGCTATTAGAAGAGGGGAACTGTTTATGTGACAGTGTTCAATGGAAAATAAAGGAAAAGATTTTTAGCTCTGATGCTGAGGAACACACTACATTTTGCAAATGTCTTTTCTAGTAAGTTAGAACTCATAACTGAGTGAGATATAGCAGAAGAGCTCACAGCAGGCAAAGCATCTATCTCCTAAACTAGTCATCAAAAAGACACAGGCAAACCAATGTGGCATGATGCTGAAATTGTTCCCAAAGCCCAAAACTGCTTTACAAACAGTCTCTGTAGGGGAATTGTTTGCACCATATGTTTCCTTAAGAACTGATCCACTGAAAGGGTGCTTTAGATTACGGTACAAACTGAAGCAGCTTCCTCCAGAACACATGACCTCCTATCCCTTTGTGCCATCAGACTGCATAAAATTTTATTGATCTACAAAGATCACATATCTCCATCAAGACTTCCAGATTCCAAGATGGAAATTTCTCTGCTGTTCCCTCCACACTATTTGCCCTGTCAATGAGGCTTATAATTTCTTTGTTTCCAACTACCACTAAAGCTATAACCTTTGTCCTTTTCAACCTCCAATTTTTTGCTGTTTAAAGCCTCTCATTTCCCTGTTTGCTTACTTGGTAGTTTGTCCAGGATAGAGTGGTCATTGCAGCCAGTCCTACTTTTTTTCCTATATCCCAATATCTTATATCCTTAACATCATCTATCCAAAATCCTACTTCTTTTTTGTGTGACTTAGGACTTAGACCCTCCACTTATTTCTGTCTCTTCCTCTTCTCCCTCACTGACATCGATGGTGGCGTTTTGTTTTTGGTGTTTGTTGCTTTCACTTTTAAATTTAGCAGATGTTTTTATATAAATTTCCTTCCTTCCTGCCTTCCTGCCTTCCTGCCTTCCTGCCTTCCTGCCTTCCTGCCTTCCTGCCT
>VZRN01004072.1:3049535-3094511 GCA_013397935.1 Dasyornis broadbenti | reverse complement strand
CTTCCTCCCTTCCTCCCTTCCTCCCTTCCTCCCTTCCTCCCTTCCCTTCCCTTCCCTTCCCTTCCCCCTCCCTCCCTCCCTCCTTCCCTTCCCCAGCATTCTCAAATTTACCCAAGTTCTAGTTTCTTTGTTTAGTGCTCTGCTTCTGAAATGTTTGGGTAAAGCCACCATCAAGCGAGCGTTTTGCCAATGATGTTAAGAAACGTTGCCTGAGCTGTTCCTTTAATACTTCCCATGCATCCCATCTATGTTTCAAGCTGCTAAAAGCTTTTCTAAAGGGACCTGTGTAAGCTGGAATTTTGTGCATCTGTTTTATATAAGAATATAACTGGGGAATTTGATTTTTTTTTTTTTTCTAAAATATAAGTCGTATTTGACTTGGCTTTAACTTGAGCTGGCTATCCTGTACTTTTCTGTAGTTTTAATAAACAGCCCATGTGTGTTTGAATTCTCCTGCACACCAGGAGAATGGCATAAAAAATACATTTTTAGGCAGTTCTGGTTTTCTAAACACCCAAAACAGGGAAAGTGTTAAGTACATTATGTCCTTAAACAGTGTCATACATTGCTTTAGCGTAGAAGCTTGTAAGCACAAGGGAGGCATAAAAGGAGGAGAGAGAAATATGTGGTGTGCTTCCTTCTGTCTCCTAGGCAGGGATGTAACAAGCAGATCTAGTTGACTGACTGTTTCCATGGGTTTTTTTTTTTTTTTTTTTTTTTCTTTTTTTTTTTTCCTTTCTCTTTGTACCCGTGTAGCTCTGTATGGTAGTTTGGCAGGTTTCATGCCAGACTGTGGGCTAGAGGGAAGCACTGTCAGCTGGCATTGCTCCAGCTGCACTTGCTTTGAAAAGGTGTTTCAGAGCCAGACATTTTAAGATTTGACTATATTCGTTTTCTCTCAAGGTCACCAGAATATACAAGGAAACGTCAAAACTGCAGTTGAACAAGCCTCTTCTCTATGACATAAGTTAATGTGGTTTCTACATCTCACTGCTGGAAAAAGTTATTTGTGTTTCAAAACAATGACAGTAGGCTGAAGATCTACTCAATAGAATTTTTTATTAATTGGTAATTTCAGTCTCGTCTTCGTGACTGAAATAAAAGCTTTTGTAAAACTATGCAAGACTTTTAATCTAACAAATTAAGAGGATTAAGCCTGATTTTAATTGTCATCTGAATACTAACACAAGCTCTTTGGGCTTCTTTGCCTGTGTACAAACACAGGCATCCCTCTTAATGTTAAAGTTGTTGTGCACACATGTTGACAGAAGACTGCACCCCTATGGTTGTTAAAATGAAACCATCAGCACCTCTCCAACACATGTAATGCCTGAGAGCCAGTGCCGAGACCTATTTTTTACTGCAGTTAGCACTACCGTGCTGTTTAAAATGACAGAGTATAAGCAAGTAACTTAGATCTAACCTGTCAGGTTAGCCAGCAGTGATGTTTCTGAGCACCAGAGTGCTTATTTTCTCAGTGATTTTTTCCTTTTTTATTCTAGTTTTTTCAGCTCTGGTAAACAATACTCTCTTCCTCCTACAAAGCCACCCACTTGGGTGAAGTATATTTCACAGAGGCCCCACACTCTATGCCTTACTGACATCTTGTTGGAATCACTTTTTCAATGTATTCACAGCTCATCTCTCTGTTTTTTCTTCCCTTAACCAAGGCCTTTTCCACTTATTTTGAAGAATCACATTCTCTTTCTTTAAGAAGTTTAAATGTGCATGTTTTCTTATTCAGGTTATGACTGTATTTTGCTTACAATCTAATTAAAGTGTGTGAGTAATATCTGTGATAAAAATGAAAGAGAAAAAGAAAAGAAAAATCCTCTGTTGGTTCTAGAAGCTTCAAGTACCCAGATTTGTCAAAGAACATTACAGAAACTAGAGTACATGTAATTTTCAAGGATGGGCCCTTGTTGTCCTGTTTTTCCACTTACACAAGCGCCTCCCGGTGCAGTCTATTAAAAATACACTTGTCTGCAGTTTCAGGTATCATGTCTGCGTATTTCAGGTGAATAAACAGCTGTCTAATAGGAGATGTAGCTATTTCACAGATACAGAACAGCTGTTGAAGAAATGTTTTAACAAACAGGTTGTTTGTATTTAGGGAGACATTTTGGCTGCAGAGAACCTTAACAAAAGGAGCTAGTTTTCCTGGAAAGTCTAGAAGTCCAATATTTTAAAATATGTGCAATATATTCTGCTGTAAATTCAGCCATCTAGCACTTTATTTCCTAATTCTGACAATTTTGTATCCACTAGATATATATAGTTAATGCAAACTCCAACTCTTTTATCTTGTTTGTCTATGCTGTGTTTATCTTTTGACTCAATATGCACAAATAACATATTTCCTTGTCTTTGTTTTGATATATTCAGTTGTGTTCTAAGATTACTGAACAATTTTGAGAGGAAACAAAATATCCAATAGCTCTTCTGGAAAGTTTTCTTTCTTTCTGGCAGCAGATTTCTGTTCTCACTGAACAATGTTTTTCCAATGAGTGACTAGCTAAAGATTGTCATGAGAGGTCTCCTAGAACTGTACAGGGAGAAAGGAAAGTTTTTCCTTTTTATTTCTGTGTTCTGATTTGGTTATGCAAATGAGGAGAAACTAGCTGTCAGTAGATGGAAAATTACGTGTGGGAATATTGAATTAATTCTCAGCAAACGGTGTTTGGATCACTTATAATGTTAATTAAGGTGGGCAGGACATTTGGTGGAATCATTGTCCTGAAACTTTGCCATTTGAACAGACTTTCACATGATCAGTGTACAGAAAATATTGCTGCTTTGTGCCTAGATCCCAATTTTTTTTCACAGCATGAGAGTGCCAGGTCAGCAGTCTTCACCTCTGATGCCTGTCTTCTTACAAATTCAGGCGTGAAGCTCTACTTTCAAATTTCAATTTAATTAAAAGTTTTCCGTGTGGGTTTCAGGTATGGAAGCTACTTTTTTGAGTCTATATCCATGTGTTTGGAAACACACTTGGATATCCAAGGCATGCAGGGGAATTGTATAGCAAATATTACTTACAGTTATGTTTAATTCCATGATCTGTCCAACCACTACTACGTGGTCATCAGAAGTGCTGCTCACCAAGAACTGGAACGGAACAGAACAGACTAGACTAGAATAGAATATGGGTCCGTTACCATAGGAGCATGTAGGCTTGTGAATTTATTTCCTCCTGGGATAGTGACTGTATAAAATGGAGAGAGGCATATTTGTCAAGGCTTTGTCAATACTGTCTTTGGAAAAGTGTGTTATCTCTGAACCACTGCTGAGCATTGTCTCTGTAAAGGAGGTAATTATGCCAAGGAACTTACGAGGTTTCAGTGAATCTAGGTTTCCACTGGATTCCAGTTTTGGTGAATCTTGAATTGTTAATTCATATAGAAAATTTCCATTTGAAGGTATGGGAAAATATAATTCCAGGATGCTCTGTAGCAAGGTTATGAAGCTACTGTTCTGGGAAATATGAGACAAAGTCCCTCTGTACTCAAGAATGGTTATGAGGCAAAACAACAATATCTTAACAACATTTATGATGTAAAAGGATGTCACCACCTCTTCTGTCTCTCATAGCTCTATTTGACTTAATTTATTCTTTTTCAAGGGCCTGAAAAGAAAATATATTATGCAGTGATAAATGAAATACTTATTAATTAAAAATTATTTACATTATTGAGTTTGTTTTTTCTGTGAGCAAAACCAGAATAAATACATTTTATTCAATCCCAACTAATTTTTAAAAGATGGCTTATTTGCCAAACCAGAGGAAAAAAAAATTGTCATTGGCTTAAGTTCATTATCTTGCATCCCTCCTTCATGGAGTGCTGTATACAATATTCCACACTAGCCCTAGGGGAAACACAGCCTTCAGCTGCAGTTACTTGTAAATGGGAACTCATGACTAACATAGAAAAATGGCACAGCTCCTTTCCCGGGAGATAAAAGATATCCCAGGATATCTCCACTGAAATGGTTGTTGCCCTTGAATTTGCTAGTGACATTAAGAAGTACAACAAAAGTCTTTGTTATTGGTGATTCCATGCAGAATTCAGTGCTGTCCTCTCTAAATCCACTGGCACCCAAGGCAGTGGCTTGCTCACCCGCAGCTCTGCCTGGCATTTGCAAGCAGTTCAATGCCTACATTCCTGAACAATTTGATATAGCTTCATGATAAAAAGTCCAAGTGTACCTGAATGTAAAAACATAGAATGGGAGCTCAGCTGTAGTGAATTTTGAAGGGATTCTACAGTGGTAGGAGTTTTGTCTATCCAATGGATTTTACTTTTATAATATGTACAGGAGCTGAATGCAGAGGTGTCCAAGGCTAAACTTCTGAGTGCCAATGCACATCACCGTGGTGTGTTATGCACTTATTAAAGTGTGGGGGTTGATCGCAAAACAACTAATAATTCTGCAGATACACAGCTAAGCCTTCACACATCTCTCAGAGGCCGAGAATCTAGCAATATTCAAAAATAATTAAATTATAACTATAAAAGTAATTTATAGTAGCATTTTTTAGTGTTAGAAACCATTTTAAGGGATAAAATATCGTACTTGAGGACTTAATACAGTCTCTAGTGATTAATAATGAACGTAAGGGCTTCAGAGTGTAGCTATTTCTTTGACTAGGTCTCTTTTATACCTTCCTCTAAAGCACCCTGCTTTGGCCACACTTTAAGTCATGGCATTTGACCATATGGATCACACTTCCAATCTACTCTGGTAACATCTACATACTTTAACATTTAAAAAATAAGGTATGTTTAATTTTATAGTATATATTTCTAAAAGTGAAATAGCTATTTGTAGTAGCAGAATAGAACTGGGTGGGATTTCCTGTGTCACTGTTTTTTGCTTCTTATTGGTTTCCTGTTATATGGCATATTTGTCAGTGTTTATGAGCTCCTGAAAAGCTTTTATGAGCTTTTGAACTTTTGTTCCCCATCTGTTTTTTGCAGCCCTACTTTATGTGAGAGATCTGGTCAATCATTCCATGCAAAAATAATACAGTAAAACTAAACACCACCACCTCACCCCCAATCATTAGGTAGCTGTATTTATGAAAATATTCCTTCATATAAAATCTTGTCTTCATCCTGAGATTTGAAATTTGTATTTTCTGCAGCTAAAAGAAATATGCATCTTCAAATATGCTGTGATTTTTCACTTTCATAGCAAGAGTATACTTTTTAAGTGGAGACAACTAATGCTTGTGTCACTCAATTATTTGTGATTACTCCAAGATGCTTTCATCTGATAATGCAAACCACTGTGTTTAATACCTTTCAAATGCATAATGCATGACTTTTCAACCTAGTGGAAGCTTTTAGGTTTTATGCAGTTCATGAAATTTCCTAATCTGACATAATTGTTGTGGCACCAACAGTTTAAAAAGTACCTCTTCTTTTAGAGGAGTCTCCTAATCTACAGGATGCCTCTTCTGACAGAAAAGTAATGTGTGGCTTGTGGACAAACTGCTTAGGTACTGCCTTGGAAGTAAAATGGGGACAGTTAGCCTCCCTCACTTGGCCTTTCTTCTGCCTATGTCTGTCTCACAGATTTTTCTTTTTTTTTAAAGGGCTTGGGTCCTGGTTTCAGTTAAAGTAGAGTTAGTTTCTCAGTAGCTGTTAGAGTGCTGTGGTTTTTGAAAATTTCAGAAATGTATAACTACTGTGGGAAAACCAGTTTGCGGTGTATTTCAACGAGAAAGGTAAATAACACTCCCCCCCACCACTCCGTGCTTACTGGTCACGTGGGGATTTGTACAGAGTTGGTGGACAGAGCTCAATGAATAAAGGAATACAGGATCACAGTGAGCCCACTGTAAGGGAGGTGGACAATGCAGTTTCCTTATGGCAATATTTGCTCTCCAGACAGATAAGCTGGCATTTATTTGCCAGTATGAAGACATGTAGTGTATATGAACATGATCACCCTAGGCTTCTAGTCAGTATGCTGGATCTCAAGTCCAGGTTCTTACTAGAAATTGCATTTAGAATGATCATAGAAATGCCGGTGTCCACCTGTCATTGGCTTGTCTGTTTTCTATTCATATTTACAAGTGCAGTATTTATCAAACATTGTGTCTCTGAACATGCAAGGTGTGGAAGCTTTCAAATATAAAAATGAATGTCACAATAGCACAGAAGCTACTCTTTTATATCTGCTAAAATGGTTAATATGTAGTAATTACCTGTGATTAAAAAAAAAAAAAATAACAGTTAGAGTACTTACACTCGTAGTAATTCAGTGGTCTGAGACAGTGACCTTTAGGCAAGCAAACACTTACTAAGTTATACAATAATTTTACTAAATGTCTTAGCTGTGTCAGTTTTTTAACCTTTGCATAAATCATAAGCCATAAGCATCTACCCTGTCGTTTCTGTTTTTTATAGAGAACATTGCCATGGTTGTTGAATTCTTTCTCAGAGGACATGGAATGCATTTTACATGAAAAAGTTAGCTTTAAGGAATATTTCAATTTTTTTCCTCTTTTGATTATCAGAAGATATGTGACTTGATGTGACTTCTAGAAGACATTATCATGTTTTTGCATGTCCCTGATATTCTGTATTACTTTGCTATGGTCAGATAAATTTTTTGGTAGTTTATCCCACATACAGTTTCTGTCAGTCATATTTTCACACATATAATCTGTCCCTTTAAAATCTTGTTTTTATTTCCAGATCCTTTAACTTCTTATAGTTTGTAGCTGTGAGTTATCTGACTTTTCAGTACTGACAAGAAAGAAAAATGAAAAATGTGTGAAATAGTTGAAGAACTCTGGTGGCAGAAATATAAGTAAGCTTTGGCAGGACCCTGGGAAGATACTTCATTGTCAGAGGGGGAGCATGGAGGTAACTCCCAGTTTTGTTACCCGTGTATTCAGGAAAGCCTGGCTACTGCAGAGACACAAGGTTTTGAAAGAATGAAAATTAGGATATTTTTCACCACCCCTCCCCCTCCAAAGGTATTGTTAGAAAACCCTCACAGTGTGATACTTACAGGAAAAGAAAAACTTCAAATGATGGCTAACTTGAAAGGTTTTCACTGAGAAGAAAGGAGACAGTTGTGATTTTAAAGAGCACTGAGAGCCATGATTGAGAGTTTAGTTTTATGATACCACAGCATCACTACTCTGTTGAAAGTTTGAAATTCAGAATGTTCTGAGATATACTTTGGCTTTATTGCTTTATTTAAATTGATTTCAATGTTCAGTTAATTGGTGCAAATAAAAACTTTTATATTCACACTCCCTTCAGTCATGTAATCAGTGCCATCAAAATCTTTACTGTTTTCCAGGATTACAAATAATAAATTTCAGAATCTTCATATATAACTTTAGAATCCCTAATTAAAGGAGTGTATGTAGCTAGCTTAGCAGTTATGTAGGCATATGTAGCTAGTTCAGCCTCACTTTGTACTTCTGTTTTCTGAATTTTAGTTTCTCTTTTTGAATAGAAGTGAAAATATGAGTATACATAGGTTATTTATTTGGGGGAGGAGGAATTATTTGTGGGATCATTTTTAAAGCATTAGTAGTTAAATCATAACCCACAAATGTAATGTGTAAATTCCTTTACTCTGAACACAACTTTTGTTTGTACTTTTGTTTCTGTTTCATGGACCTGTTTATAAATGATAATGATCATCTGATATGATATAAGTTTTGGAAGAAGGCCTTAAGTCTGTTATGAAGAAATGAAATGTGTGAATCAACTCAGTCCATAGCTTAGGAACAAAGACTTCTTCAAACATTTGATTGCTTTATAAATTATGTTGTTAAAATACGAAAGAAAGCTCTTTTGGTCCACTTACAAAATAGATTTTGCTTTTTAAGAATGGAGTGGTACGGAGATATATTAATGTAAAAATACCTATAGACAACATTTTAAAGTATGGATTTCCTTAGATCTCTTCTGTTCTCAGAAACTTTCTTTACATACTCATAAAAATAGTAGCAAGGAATTTACTGTTTCCTCAGAAATTCAGAGGGAAGATTTACAGGCTTCAGCATCTATAACTTCAAGTTGATTTGGCCTGCATCAGTACACAAAGGTGAAATGCGTCAAAATTTCTGACCAGTGCTCCAGTTTTTTTTCCAGAAGGCAAGTGCAGATCATGTAGTTTTAAGGGCATTGGTTGAATTGCATTGACTTCACAACTGGCAGCAAAACTACAGCCATTTCCTCATCTCATCCCTTTTGGTATCAATACTGTGTATACCCTTGTGATGGGAATTATCAATAATCAACAAGAAGTCAGGAAAGAAGGGTGACCATAATTTTATTTGTGCTTCATTCAAAGCTGTCCATCATGCAGCATGGTGTAAATAGTGTAGACATGAACATCCAGAATTAAAAGAAACTTTAAATGCTGCATTTGAAATGCTAAAATTAGGGGAGGTCATATGTTGGCAAAGTGAGATTACAACACGATAGTCTATAATGAAAAAAAGCGCAGGACTGTCTGTTTCATGTGTTACAAATATTCACAGACAGAAAGCTTGCCAAATAATCCACTAATTGGCTGAAATATGTTGCATAGGGTGATGCTCATGTGGAGATGGAACATTCTCTCAAACAGAATGCTCCATCACTGACTGGGTCCTTGCAATGGTATTGTCAGCTGGTTTGGATAAGACTCCCTGAACTGTCTTTTTTTTCCTGGGTTCACTGCTTCAGCAAGTGCGTGAAATTCTCCCATTTTGCAAGGCTTATTTTGGACTACTTGGGAACTGATGACTAAGTATGCTACATGTGTACAAAACCAGAGTCCTGCTTACTGTGCTACATCATGATTATGTGTAAAGCCCTAACCTGAATTTCACCCTCATATAACAAATTTAACTTGAATGCCATAGATCTTGCCACACTGTTAAATGTTTTCCAACTTTTGAGCTTAGCCACTCCGCGAAATGCATGTGAATAAGCCACTGAAAGCAAAAATGGAGCAAAGTACTGCAGCTAAAGCTTACATAACATGTTGTGTTAAAAATCCTCAAATTCATTTCCCTGCCGTGTTGGGCCAAGATGAAGAAGCACATATGGTGAGGAAAGCCACTTGCTGTTGGGAGATGTCTGCATTCCCTCTGCACAGGGAGGAACAATTTAGCCTCATCCCTCACTCTCTTCTGTTAATCTGGCACAAATCAAATGCAAGAGACAGAGCGTGAATGTGGATAAGTGAGAAGATTCAATTTCCTGTCTCATGTGGCTAAACGTTTCTTGTTAAGTGTCAGGTTTAGAGCTGAGTAAACAGTGGAATAATACATTTATGGGTCTGTTTATACAATCTGACTTGTGATTCAGTAAGCATTCTCCCTATTTTCTTACATTTCTGTTACAACTACAAAAACTGCAGTTTTACTTGGAGCATATAGATGGAGACTAAATGGACTTTCAACCCTTCTTTGGCATTCCTGCATTTTTGTAGATTTTGTATTTTTGTGGAAGTGGAGGAAATTATGACTAATATGGATAAAAAGAAGTGTATTAATACAAAATATCTGCAACACATCAAATAAAAGAAAGATTGTGTAAGTATGAGCAATAGAAAATTTACTTGTGAAGAGAACAATTGTATACTACCTCTTTCCTCAATATTATGGTGCAAGAGCTTAGACTGGAGGGCAAATGCCCCAGGAACACTTGATAATCCTTTAAACATGCCTTGGAAATATTCAAGAAGTAAAATTCAGGGGCTGACTGTAATTAGGGTGAACAACACTGGCAAAAGAAGATTGAGAATGGTGGCAGAAATAGCAACTCATTGGTAAGAAAATGACAAGAGAAAGCGTCTGCAAAATTTGATAAATATTGTATCTGATTTAGATTTCAGTCTCCTTTTTGCCTTTGAAAAGTAGAAACATAGCTAATATGAGCTCTAGATTTCAGATTTACAGCCCCAAAAAAGCAAAAAAAAAAGTGTTGTTGCAGGGGTGGGGGGAAAGGCTGTGGAGAAGGACAGGAAATTATTTTTAATCTCCTAAGTGTTCCCATATTTCCTGTCTCCTATTATATCCTCCATTCTAAAGTACTCTTAGCCTTCACCTGAACAGTCTCAGGGCATTAATAATGATTTCATTCAGTGCTCCTGTTGGCAAAAATTAGGCCATCCAATCAGAGAAGGCAGTGAAGGCAGGATACTGTGTCAGTGATGTAGGCAACCTGTCAGATAATAATCTAAAAATGCCTTCAAACACAAAAGCAAAAGAGGTTACAAGGTAGGACATAGGGAAATGAAGTGTCCTGAGCTAAGGGTTCATTCTAAAAGGCTCAGCAGGGAGACAGTGGCTAGGATCACTTGTGGCTATTAGAGGATTTATGTAGCTGGTAAATAACAGGGCTTTCCTTTTCATAGATATTTTATCATGCACTTTATATTATTTTACCTCTTGGTGAAGCTCAATAGATGGAATATGATGGGCTTATTAGCTGTGTTACATCAGCAAAAATATATTTTAGAGTTGTCATGGGTCATCTGTTACTTCTATGCAAAATATAGTCTAGTACTATTATAGTCTGTCACAAGCACAATTTACACAAACTACTACTGCATAAAAACAATGGTGTGCTAAATTTGACTGGACTGTTCCTACTCCAGGCCAGATTATTTATATAGTTATAAACCTAAATAATGAATAAAATAACTACATACATCTTACTGTACCATATTTCATATTTGCTATTCATGGTGATTTCCAAAGCACGAAAAAACAACTCCATTCCTTTTGGAAAATTAATCCTGTAGATGCCTGAAATACAGGCCAGATTTACTAACCATTGATAAAATAAAAGCAACAGCTAGTTGGTTCTCCAGGTTTATAGGAATGATTGAAGGAAATACAATAAAATCTCTGAGGTTAACATAGGGACTGGTGAGGTTCTGCCAGACAGAATAAAGTATGGACAGTATATGCAGTTGTATAGCAAAAATATTTAGAGTTTATGTGTGCACAGCCATAGTTATCTTATTTCCATCACAAATTTTTTAAAAAAGAAAAAAATCTTCACACCCTATTTCAGCTAACTTTTATGTAGAAGTGGAGTTCCTAAACTGACAGCTAAAGAAGAGAGAAACAAGCTGTGGTGTGAACTACACCTGACAAGATATTATCCCTCCACTGCAGAATAAATCTGTGAATAGTCCAATACAGGAAAATCTTCTGATAAAGACCATGGAGTTTCTCATCAAACAGGTAGAAGAAACATTTCCAGTGAGCTGTTTGTTTTTGATTAAATCAAACAGAAGTCTGTGGTCCTTAAGGGCACTTTTTAAAATCTTCCATTACATTTTAGTAGGTTAAATACCTTATAGATGGAAGTCCTTGTCAGCTGCCATTTTGATCATTAATAGTAGCATTCTTAGGCTATCTCCACAAAGACTTGCCAAAAATCTGGAGAGGAGAAAATAAAATTAACCAACCCACACTCACATACCAAACCTGACTAATATAGTTACACTGGCAAAATCCCAGTGTGTGGTTATGCCAAAAGAGGAAAGCTAATGTTAGTTTTGCATCTGTCGTTCAGTGAGGTGATGTAACTGTGCTGGCAGGAGAGCATCCTTTTTTGGCATGCATTGAGGGGATTTGACAGTGCAGCCCCAGCAGACAGGCTAGTGGCAGAGCCTTTTTAGTTTAGACAAGCATTAAGTTTTGCATTGAAAAATGGGTGATCTGGCAAGACAAAGTATTTAAATCAGAATAGTCCAAGAAAGAAGTTAAGGGAACCAACAAGGTTGGTTCTTTTGTCTGGCCACTATTTTGCAGGCTGCAGGCTGTATTCCAGCCCATTGAATCAGGTTCACTCAAAGTAAAGTAAATTGATCATCTCATTAGTTTAAAAGAAGAAAGAGTGTTGGTCCCTCTATTTAGATGTATTGGAACCGTAACTAACAAATCTAGTGATAGTTCTTTTTTTCTTTAATGACAGACAGACAGTATTTATTGACTGGCAATTGCGTGGTCATGTTCCATTTGGCATGCAACTGCTCTTTGTAATTTTCTTCTACAATGACAGATATTAATTATAGTTTAAAAGTAGGAAAAAATAGACGTGCCTTTTAAAATTTATTTTAAGGAAGAGGAAGGAAAACTACCCTTTAGTTCTTTCACTTAATTGAGTTGGTTTTCCTCCAGAGATGGAATGTCCTATTTAATCATTACAGCAGCTGTGCAACAACAATGTGAATATATAGGAATATAAACCAAAGGGATTTTCTGTTTAAAACATTGGCAACATCTTAAAACATACAATCTGTTGAATTCTGAGTTGGCTTTGAGCAATGGAGATGTACTACTGAAGAAAAGACTTTATTTTATATTAATAAGTAACATTTATAAAATGCTTTGAAGACTAGAAACCCTTCATTTTTGTAAAGTATTCAGGTAAGATATACCATGAAAATACAGATTATTAATCAAACTGATCAGAATCCCACATACTTTACACAAGTTTCACCATATTTCATTGTCTCATTTTGAATACTAATTTGTTATTGAGATAATTATTATTTATGTTACTTAAATATCCATAATTAGCAAATTGAATCAAATTAAAGCAAATTAAAATATGATCCTTATCTCAGTCTTCTTTATTTGTTCAAGAAGACAGAACAAGGAATGTCAAAATGTCAAGCATATACCACAGAGAAAAGAAAGAAAAGTATTTATAAAGTCATTAGATTGTTCAGTAACACCACTCAATTTTTTATTACAGATAATTCAGCAACATGTCTTAATTACTATTACTACTATGATAGGACTTGTAAATAAACACCTCCTAACTATAACTACTACTATTATCTGGTTTGTGGTGACACCTTTTCTTTCCCCATTTTCAGAGAAGTAACTAGGTAGTAATGTCTAAAGCAGGGTTACCTGTAAGAGAGGCCGACAAGTTAGGACAGTAAAAGAAAACAAATTTATTAAAGGCCTTAGTGAAGACCTCTTATTAAAGACCTTCAGGGCAAACGAAGGCCCCTTGTGAGGCTGCACCCAAAAATGGATGCCTGGTCACGAGCTCTTCGCTTTTATAAGTTCTGTCATATTAGCATATTGGCCCTTAATTCTCCAATCACACCCTTAGGCGATGATGTCAACCACCCCAGGCCTACTCCCCCAACTCACTGTTGTTTACATATTTTTGGGCTCTAGGGTAGTGAATGTGTCCTTGGATTTCCATTCAGAGGGATTGTTTTGGCTAAAGGTGCTAGGAACAGGGGTTTTTAGCATTTCATAAGCACAGAACTATACCAAGCTAGAGATACATGAAGAGTAAAAGCTAGAAATTCTTACACATCAATAGTACACAATTTTAGAACACTTTTAAAAGCTAAAAGCTTTCAGGTAAGTAAGCAAGTCAATTTGTCTCACTTTGGTCCCTGGAAAATTCTTTGAGCAAGCCCTCTTGGAACATATTTCTGGTCACATGAAGTAGAAGAAA
The DNA here is from genome assembly GCA_013397935.1 of Dasyornis broadbenti. Lineage (NCBI taxonomy): Eukaryota > Metazoa > Chordata > Aves > Passeriformes > Dasyornithidae > Dasyornis > Dasyornis broadbenti. The sequence continues at coordinate 3,081,042 of VZRN01004072.1, read as the reverse complement.
GTTACTGGAAGTAGTCAACATACTTAACCAACCTGATTGCCTTCTTCAATAGGACATCTGGGTTTGTGGATGAGGGGAAAGCTGGGGATGTCATTTACCTTGATTTTGGTAAGACTTTTGATTCTGTGCCCTGCAATATTTTAGCACCTAAGTTTAGGATGTTATAGTCTTAGTGGGTGTACATCGGATGGGTAAGAGTCAGTTTGGATAATAGGGATTGGAGAGTCATGGATCTGTGTCATACTCAGCTTGAAGGCCACAGGAGGTCTGTTCTGGGACCTGTTTAACATCTTTACCAATGACCAAATAGTAGATGGTAAAAAATTGGGGTATAATTGCTGATTTCCTAAAGGAAAGGGTTATCATACAAGCACACCTAGACTGGATGGAGGAATGAACCAACATGAAACCACATAAAATTAACAAGGCGTGATGCAGAGTTTGGCATATGGAAAGCTCAAGACCTTGCAATGGTACGGGGTGAAAACAGATGGATAGGGAGAAATTCTGTAGAAAAGGCCACAAAGGCCTTGCAGACATCAAACTTAGCATGAGTTACCAGTGCCATGGTCACAAACAAGGCCATCAGCCTCATGGCTCTGTTAACAGAAGCTGATAATAAAATTGAGGGAAAGGTTTACCCCTCTTTACTTGGTTCTCATTAGGAGACATCTGAAATACTGACCTGCCAGTACCTCCCACGACACAGCAACAGACGGGAGAAAATTCAGCATGAGGACCATCATGATGGTTGGTGGCTGGAGCACTTGCTCTGTGAGGAGAGACAGATGAAGCTGGGCTCTGAAGCAGAGACAGCTTTGGACAGACTGAATAGCAGCCCCCTGTGCCTGTATCTCGGTCACTGAGAGAATGGAGCCAGTCTCTTCACAATGGGATTGGTAGGAGAGCAGGAATCCATGGACGTAAATTGAAAAAGTAATTTAGTCTGGGTAAAAGGAAAAATGTTTTTCCCTCTGAAGGCAGTGAAATTCAAGAGGTTGCCCAGAGAGGCTGTGCAGTCTCTTCATCCTCAGGGCTTTGAAAGACCTGACTGCGTAAAGACCTGAGAAACCAGGCCTGAGTGCACAGATGACCCTGCTTTGAGCAGAATGTTGGACTAGAGACCAGAGATCCCTTCCATCCTGAACTAACTACTTATAAATTAAGCAAAGTCTTTTTGGAAAGAATGCAATCAAATTGTTCAGTTAAACTGATTTGGATTTTTGTAAGTTTTTATGGATTTTCAGCTTGAGGAAAAAACCCGATCTGAGAAGCCTCACACAAGGGATGAGCCATTTCTCTCTCAGTGGTAATACTGACATATAACACAGTAGATCAAAGAGTATTGCAGCTGTTAAAAACCTAAGACATGATTTTACAACAACTTTTCATGGCTCGGGCCAACATATTCCCAAGTTTAGAGTTCAAATTTGAGCAGCTGGAAACTGAAATCTCCTGGTAGCTATAGTTCAAATTCTGCTTGAATCTAGGTCAGTTCTGCCCTTGTAGACAACATCTTTTCAGGCTGACAACAAATCTCTCCTAGTCTTGTGGCAGATGATGGCAGTGACTATACAGGAACTATCTCAGATCTCTAAAGGGATGTGCACTGGCTTATCTTCTCTTTACAGTGTTACCATAGCAAGAACAGATGGATACCTGAACACCCCAGTGTGGCAGACTCACCTTGTATGATTTCACTGCATTTGTGAGAGTAATATAAATGTTTGGATCACTGATATTTCCCAAGTATACTACAGCCAAGGCATACTAGAGTCAGCTCTGAATCAGTCACAAGCCCACCTTGTTGGTTCTGCAGTGCGATTTATACACATCTACTGCTGCATACCTTATACACATAAGTTTCTGCCTTCTGGCATTCCTCCCAGAAAAATTAAAATGTTAGGGTTTTAATTTCAGGATTAATATTCTTGACAGGTAGGAATGACAGAGGAAAAGCAAATATTGGATGCTGACATCAGAGATATTCTAATGCTGAGTCTAGTAAAGATGCAATATTGCCTACTGTAATAGGTAACTGACCTTTTAGCTGCTGAGGGTTCAAATGCATAAATAATCAATAATAACACAAAAAATTGTGGAAGGACAACATTGTATTCACTGTATTATTATCCAGTGATAAACTAATTGATTACTATTATCCAGATAAACTAATTGAAATATCACCAGAGAAGGCTGCAGTTAAATTGAAAGAAACCAAAACAACAAACCAAACCAACCCTCCCATATTCAATTTACCCTGAACATAGAAATAGCAAAAAGAGGGTTAAAGAAGGGTGGTTTGCATGGGCAGGGGAGAGGGTGGAGGGGAAAGATATGTATATCATCACTACTCCACCTTGTTGCTCTCCTGAGATAGCACAGAGATGGTCCTCTAAGATCATATTGCATATTTCTGTGGGAGCCAGCAGGATCCTGCTTTGCCTGGAGAATCCTCCAGGCACACAGAGAAGAAATTTAAAGCTTATCAGAGCAGCACGGAACGTATAACGTTAGCATGACACATAGGTTCATTCAAAAGTCTTACTTGAAAACACTTATTTTGAAAATCCTTTGCAGTGGGCTTTGAAAGGGCTGTGGGTTAGTTGTGGCACAGAATGGATATGTCATGTTTAGGATGCAACATACCTACTCTCTGCACTGAAACTAAGAACCTGGTGCCTGCTTCTAAAATCCAGTTCAGGTTAGTGGGTGTTTTTTCCTGCTCCAGAGTGAATTAGGGAGTTCACAATGGTCTTCTGCAGTGAATAAATCTAACAGAAAATCTGTACTGGAGCAATGTCACAATCAATTATGGAACAAAATAAATCAGAATGACACCAAGGCAAGTAAACACTCAAGTGAGACCTTTAGAGATTAGTAGCAATAGGGAGGACACAGTTTTATAATGTGCAAATTTTTAAGTCTAATTTATGCTGCAGTTTAGTTAATTTATTTTTGCTAAAATATCAGAGAGAAAATTAATGAAAAAAGTTTTTATTGGTTTACAAGTTTTGATCAATTCACCACTTGGAGTAATATGGTGCAAATTCATTGAAGTCACGGAAGCAGCCATCAGTGGATTCATCTGGCTGCCATTAAATTTATTCTGACATAAGGAATGAACACAGCAAACATTTCTAGATAAGACTTGTACTTGAGTACAGCCGTTGTAAGATTTCTGTTCACAAATTGCAATTGAAATGCTTGGTAAGGGCTGCAGGGACATGTTTGATTGTTTGTTTTTCTTTTTGTCTTTCCATTTTAGCTGCTTCTTTGCTCATTACATTGTTCCCATTAGCATAATGTATTGATTGTGTTTGCACAGCTTTTCCTGCCAAAGGCCGCCCTTCGGTAGTACAGCCATTGGGGTAACCAGCTGTTACTTATTTAAGCCTCCATCATTTTGTATGACAGAGTAACTTAATTATGCCCTGCTTGAAGATGCTAAATAAAATTATCTCCTGAACAAGTGTACTTCACTTAATATTTGTCTCTGTCAGGTACTTAAACTTTGACACTTAAGCTATGTGTGCTAAATAAGCAAACACATTTTAAAACCAAACCTAGTAGCAAGTTAATTATGACAGAGTTAGAGGCTGTTTTACAGTATTTCTGGACCACAGTTATCTCTTTAGCTCAGGTATTATGCATATTTAAAAGACTTCAGAAAAAAAGAAACTAAATGTAGTTAATAGCATAATAAACCAGCACTCAGGGTTAACCTTTTTCAATGCTTTTATGAACCTAGGCAGTAGATCTTCGGTGAGCAATGGGAATTAAAAAAAGACAGAATTGTAATTGTTACAAAATGGAGACGGGGGTTGAGCTAAATCTGCCTTTTGCCTAGGCCTTGACAGCAGGCAGCAACTTTTATTAGAGTGTCCGCACCCCAAAACCCAGTCTCATTCGCAAGTTCTTTAATAATGGGCCGATTAGGTCTAATATAAAATGAATTACTGTTTATTAGACACAAGAAAACAACAAGGTAAGGAACTAAACAAACTATATTCTACGCAAAATGAAATAGAAACAAAAGAAAAAAAAAACTACTAGTAGATAATACAGCGCGGATTGAGGTACCTATTGTTACAGCTAGCGAAGAAGTAGTACAATTTAGGAAACCAATGTATCTTACCAACTCCAATTTGGTGATGGAACATACATTAAGATCCTTTCACTGCGTCCAGATCTGGGGAGAGGCTCCTCCATGCTTCAGCGTACGTGCAGGAAACCTCTGCCTCCGTGATATTTCGTGTGTCTTTTGTAGTGTAAAAGTGTGTTTTTCGGTCACTTATTTATTCTTTTCATCTCTTTCTACACCTGGTTTTCCCGTACCAAGATGCTGATTCCTTGGTAAGGATTCAGACTCTCAGGGCCAAGAGATAATCTCTTGCAGGGTCGCTGACTCGGTTGTGGACTCGGCCTGGGCTATCTATGCATCAGCTTTGTGGGTGACAGATGGAGGTGGAACACCTTGTCACCTTGAAATACTCTATGTATTTCAAACCTGGATAAGAAAAAAATTCTACTCAGTGATATATTCTACTTATAAGATTGTGTCAGTCAATATCAATGGCATTTATTTCATAGCAGAACATTTAGTTTTTATTTTAATCCTGGTATTTGAATTAAATTCAGACCATATATTTTTTTTTTTTTGACAACATCTTTCCTTAGTTCACTAAAAGCAGTTTTCTTGGTTTTCCTTTTTCATCTCTAGACAATTATGCATATGAAAGTGACAATTTTGGGGTTGCCACCTGATTTTTGAGTGTTAAGTGTTGTGAAATGCAGCTCCCATATTGTCAAAGAGTTTATAATTGAAAATGTTTGAATCAACATGAATTTATTTTAAATAGTCCGCCTGCCACATTTGTTAGTTCTTTTAGCATTAGAGTAAATTCAATCTACATTCAAAGTAGATACCTGAAGACCTAATTAAAAATAAACCACTTATATAAAATAAATTTTCCTTGAAGTGATAAAAATGTAAAAATAAAATTATTCTCTAAATTCCGCTGCATCTTATCTAGATAGATAGCTTGTACACGTTAGAATGTATTTGACAGAAGAGAATTTTAAATTTGGTTTATTTGAAAGTAATATGAAAGTAATTTGAAGGCTCTTTGGAAATCTTATAATAAAGGAGTATATTTTATCAAATAAAATTGAAAATAAGGTTTTATAGAGTACCCAACTGTTGCTTAATATATGTAGATGGGAGGGGTGGTGTTGTTACTAGAAAAAGGCTGCAGATTTTGTATTGACCTGTCAATGTGGGCTTTTGGAATATACTTTGTTTTATATCCTGAGTTTGTGATGGCTGTGGTAACAATTGTCCATCAGTGCTGCTGAACTTGTTTCAGCTTAGATCTCTGAATACTGTACATGGCAAAGATCTAACAAACCTGTAAGACCACTCAGTAACAAAATAACTGGGACATAATTTCAATCATTAAGCAGTTAATGGGTGGAGATAGACTGAGTGTAGAGGAGAACTCACTTTAACAAAGAGGAAATAAGGAAAATGTGTAAATACGACCTCAGCCGGATCCAAGACTAAGGGGGAAGGAATACCAACATCAAGGACATGGAACACTGGCTTTTTAACATAATTTCCCCTTCCTTCTACTTAACTTGTGGAGGGCTGCATCTGTTGGCCTTAGGAGGAGTAGGGACTGGGTGTGTATCACTGGTGAAGAGGGATTGATACTCCAAAGTTTATGTGTATACAGATTTAGCTACATTATTAATGAGATTTTCCTGTAATAATTAAATAAATTGAAAAGTAAAAGCTCGTATAATTGTAACTAGATTAGTAATAAGATTTGCTATGGTTTCAAGTTGGCTGTTAAGATTTTTAATTAGACAAACAATAAATTCTTTACTTAGCGTTTTGTCAATAGATCTTAAGCGCAACACAAGATGCCATAAAAATCCTACTTGTACATTATATCGAAGATTCAATTAATGTATAAATAAGAATTACTTTTAATTAATTTCTTTCCTTAGTTTTTCCATGCAGCACAGTCTTTTGTCAATATGTTTTTACAGGGCTTTTTAACTTGTATTTGGAAGTGTGTTAGCTTAGCTTTATAAAATGTTAATATTTTTATTTCTATTTGATCTTTTGGAGCTCAGTATTCCTGAGTATCAGGACTGACATACACATTACAACAGACGTAATAGAGATTAATCTTTGGTAAATTACTGAAAACTGTGGCTCTATTTGTAGCGAGGTTGATGAAAGCTATGGCTCACATGAACTTTAAAAACAATAATACTGAAATAAATTGTGTGCTTTGATATACATAAGTGATATTATAGTGTGATATATGAGATGAAAAATGAACCATATCATGAGAACTTAGGAGAAGAAAAAGATCAATTTACATACTGATATTTTAAATTACTTTGAAAGTCTGCGAGGCAGTACTTATATTTTCCATGATATGTATATCCTACGAATGGACCACAGCGAAGAATCAGATTTTAGTTTACTATGAGTTTAGTATAAAACATTGTAGTAAATGTTGTAGATGAAGTAAAGCTGAGCATTTCTTTCTCTTCAAAAATGTTCATTTCCAATGAGCAGAATGTTTGATAATGAAACACTTGTCTAATCTTCAACTTTTCCAAAACCCAGCATAATTTCTGAGCCAGTGTTCTATGATGTTATCTGTAAAACTGTCTACAGGGGTTACACATCAACAGAAAACTTTTTGATACTAGCAATTTTGAAGGAGCTAAAGCATCTGAAAATGGCACATTGAAACTAATACAGGGAAGAACAGAAAAAAATATTTAAACCAATCAAAAAACCTGTTTTTCTAGAATGTTATGGTAAAAAGTTACATTTACCAATAGAAATGGCAAATGGCATTATTTTCTGCCATGTTAAGAAAGTACCATGTTGCTATGAATCATGGAATCATAGAAAAGTTTGGGTTGGAAGGCACCTTTAAAGATCATCTGGTTCCAACCCCCCTGCCATGAGCAGGGACACATTTCACTGGGTCATGTTGCTCAGGGCCCCATCCAGCCTCACCTTCAACACTTCCAGGGATGGGACAGTCACAAGTTCTCTGGGCAACTTGTGCCTGTGTCTCACCCTCACTGCAAGAGATTTCTTCCTTACAGTCAGTTTAAATCTACCTTCTTTCAGAATAAGACTGCTTCCCTTGTCCTGTCACTACAGGCCTTGGTAAAAGGTCTGTCTCTCCTACAATCACCCTCCCCTTTATATCTTGAAAGGCCACAATAAACAAGCTCCTCCCATCCCCTCTCCTCCCCTCTCCTAAACATATGTGTTTAGGACACAGCTGTCCTACTCTACTTCTGTGGTAAAATCAGGTATTGAGAAATCACTGGGAAATTTTTGGGTGAACTAAGGTTAGCTTTAGTGAAATAACACTTTGGAGGGAAAGCTATGCAATGCAAACTTTGCAGTTCATAGCTCTGAGTTCTCTGTATCTATTTACCTTAAAATAATAAATGCAATGCTAAAAGAAGACCTAGTAAAGCCATTCCTTTCTTTGAATAAAATAATTTATGGGTAGAAAGGGAATACTTATAAATATTGCAGGTAAGGTCAAAATTAGACTTTAGAGGAAAATCTGAAGTGAAATAGTTACCATAATTGAGTTTCTGAAATGCAAGTATGTACATATTCCACTAGGACTCCAAGCTTTTATACTTCCTGTCACATCCAAGCTTTAATGGAAATTAATACTTTTTAAACGTGGCACACATTTCATTTGAAATCAGTTTTTAGATCTTTATTTTCGCATAAGTTTCTGAAAGCAGAAATATAAAACTAAAGTTATTTGTTTTCTCAGGATTTGTTTTTATCTACAAATTATAGAAGAATTATAGAAGAATTATAGCCTGCATTTCCTTCTTGAGATAATAATCTAATGAATGTTGTATTTTCATGTTTGTGAGAAGGCTTTCACTTTTCTTCTTTAAGCTTTATTTTAATTGCTAGTTTGGTAAGGAATGTTTTTAAAAGGCTAAAAGATATATATGTAACATAGCTTCCCATATTTTCTAACTGAACAAATATTTGAAGAAGACTCAATTCAGTGAAATTTCTCTTATATTTGGAAAATAATCTCCTTCTATAAGTGACACAATGACTAACTTGAATCTGTAATGCTTTTCTTCAAAACATTTTCTTTCCACAGGTCAAGATAGAAAAGTATGTTTTGCACTGAAAGCAATAAAAACCTGTAGGTGTAAGCTTATGGGTTCTGCAGAGAAGCATGAATCCTTTAGTTAGTTATTGGCAATGTTACCTCCCTGTTTACGTTCTCCTGGTTTCAAATGTATTTCATATATATTTGCCTGTATCCAGTCTTTTCCAAGTGGATTTTTGGTGTGGAATTCATTGCATGGCATTTCTTTCTAATTTGTGAACGTGACTGTGAAACATAATTTTTGTCAGCAAGCAGCAACACACAAAAGTAATTGCAGTGTATGGCATGTGCATTACTTTAAAAGAAGGAGACCATCTTTTTTCTAAGCCTTCTACATTCTGCAGCACAGGGAGGATGGCTATGAATGCTTTCAATGTTTTCCTGAGAATAAAAAGACTCATGTTGTCTCCACCAAAAAGAAAGACGGCCCATTTTGCTGCCTTTCCCAGTCTGAGGGATGCCTGTAGATAGGTGATATGTATCTTCATTTTATGATGTATCATTTATCTCTTGGATAGAAATGATCTGCTAAAGGCTTCTAGCAGCTGAGAACAAAGAAAAGAGAGGAAGGAGGGAATGAGATAAAAAAAACCTGTTGGAAAACAAAGCTTACTGCAGTTCTGGCCGTATAATATCAAACTGGCTGAAGCAGCTGAGAAGACTCACATAAGAGACATAAAGAATTTGATAACAAGGATAAGAGAAAAATTAAATCATAATTCAATCTTTTGCTTTCTTACTAGCAGTATGGGACAAGTTCAAGAGTGCCTGTCTGTGTTTATCTGTCTCAGCAGGATGGTTCAAACTCCAACATTTGATACCAAGGCTGTTGCTCTATCCTGTGGAGAAAGATGATTCTAAAGGGCAAATTGTATAGAATTAGCCAATGAGCATCATTAGACCAGCTGTGTCTTTTCAAACATCCACTTCTCTTTAGACTGCAAGTAGCTGAGTTGAGGCTATGCTAGGCACACTCATGGATTGAGATGTACCAAGACTTCCCTCTGTGGTTTAGCACTTCACTCACTGATGGACCTTTTCATCTGTGTTACAACTACCAGGAGTTAGAGAACTTGTGCTAAAGTGGAAAAGAGATACAATTTACTCAAGAAATCACAATAGACATATTTCCTGCCTTTTCAGGATATACTACTAAAATCAGATTAGGGAACAGGCTGGGTGAGATCTACCCTCTATTTGACTTATTAAAACAGAGTAGAAAAGAAAAATAAATAGCATGAGAAAACCAACGGTTCTGGAGAGAGCCTGAATATTATCTTATGTGTGAAAATAGGGGAGGACTCAAAACAAGGAAGCTATCTGGATGAGACTGTGACTTTACCACTTTTTTTTTTCCCCTAGTGAAAGTTGTTGCTTTGTCTTGAACTTTGCCTTGGCAAGCACCAAACTGATGTGACACAACTGGGGACTTGGGGGATATTTTATTTCCATGCAGTGAAGCCCACCTGAAGGGCAGTTGTTCAGCTACCCGCACTGGGACAATGTAGTGCACACACTTGCTTTGATGCATAGAAATTTTTCAGGTTACCAAGGAGGCAATTCAGTTTCAAGTACTTTCAAACTGGAGAACTCCTCAGAGTATCATGTTTTACTAAAACACCATCTTTCATTGCCCCAGTGTTTCTTACGTAACATTTTAAGTTTCAAAGTAGAAAGAATGAGATACATAGTCCGAGAATCAATGGCCCTCATCTATTTTAGCTGCTGAGTTAGGATGATCTGAAGGCTGTATTACCAAGCTTGTAGAATCCTTCTGATGAGGAAAGGGTCCAGGTCAATTGTGGGATAGAGATCATGTGGGGATCTAAATCTTTTATATGAGAGACAGTCTATTGTGGGGAATCCTTTGTCAATTGTGGAGGTTAAAATTGTACATCAGAAGTCTTGTATCTATTCTGGGGTGGGGGATGGGGGCAGGAGGGTATTTAGGCCTCAAGTTTTTCAATTATTTTAAAGGGTTTTTTTCTTGTGCTACCATGATTTTAGTTTTCTGACATATCCTCTGACTGTCAAGAACAAGAAGAATAGATATAGCAGTCTTTGTTACATTTTGTTACATTTGTGAAAGGCATTATTGGACAAAAAGTTTGTAGTTCAGAAGGGGTTTTAGTGTGAGGAGTGCTGAAATTCATTTCTGTGTAACTATGAATCATTGTGGAAAAGGGACCTTTATTCTCCTGTAACTTCGAGTGAGCTACCACTGTGAGACACATGAAAAATTATTCAGACCTCATATCTTATTAAACTGTGAACTACTTGTGTTGCTCCTTGATTTTTAGAGCAGCTAATTCTGTAAAAGTTACCAGTAGTTATGTTCCCAGAATAATAAAAGTGCTCAGAATGCACAGCCATGAAACACCATTGTCCTCTTGTCGGGAATAAAACTAGGTAAGAGTCAGACAAAAATCAAACCAAGTGTGTGGTATCCTCTCTGCTAGACTTGTGCTTCATTGGGCTGCAAGAACAGGGATTCCAAAGACAGGAGGGATTAAATGCAAGAGATGTTCCTGTCCTATAAACAGACTCTCAGCCTGCAAATGACCACTTAAAAAAGTAGTAGGGCTTGCTGTGATAGGATAAGGGTAATGGTTTTAAATTAAAGAAGGTTGATTCAGAATATTATTAAGGATTTTTTATGAGGAAGGTGGTGAAGCACTGGGCAGTATAGCCAGAAAGGTGGTGAATGCCCCATGCCAGGAAATATTCAAGGTCAGGTTGTCTGGTGGTCTGAGCAACCTGATTTAGTTGAAGATGTCCTTGCTTACTGCAGGGGGGGGGCTGAACTAGAGGACCTTTAATAGTCACTTAGTCACTTCCAACCCAAACTATTCTATGATTACACTAGAAGAAGGAATCAGACTCAGACTGTCACAGACAGCTAGTATCCAGCTGAGTATGCAATTGCAATAGCCTATGAAGTCAGACTGACGTATGCACACACACCATGTGTACATAAGTAGATGTTCAAAGCCTTTCTCTCAAGGTCTAGCAAGTGTCTTGAAGCCCTTCTTTCTCACTGGCTTCATTACAGAGTAAGTAGTAAGGGTAATCCATAAAAAACAGGATTCCTGAGTCTGAAGCCCTTTAAGGACTTTATTCACTATTTGAAAACTGTCCTGTCAAAAAACTCCCAACTGGCCCCAGTGTTAATATTTCAATAGTTATACTAGCTGGTTCAAAAAATCAGCAATCATTAGAAATAAACCCCATTGCATATGAACTGTAATCAACAGCATGAAACTAACTGTGATTTGGATTTTTTAAAATAGGGTGTTGTGCTGGTCATCAATTAAATCCACAGAAAATAGATTAGATGTAATGACCTATCTCTTGAAAAATACCTGTGCTGAAATCCGTAGGCTCTTATAATTTCAGTGTATGTATGGTGAGATTTAGAGTTTCACTTATGAAGCTTAGTTGAATGTAAACCTTCAAGCAGACATTGACATACTAAGAGAAGCCTCTAGAATTTTTAAGATCTTGGCACTGTGGCACCTCTTATTGCAAAAAAAGATCATGGAGATCTACTATAACGTACAGATTTGTTAATGTTACTATTAAATGGATGTGTGTATTTTATCTTACAACATTTAGATCTTTGTCCTTTTTATCATGTTACTCTTATACTGAACCATGAGAGGAAAACAAGCCTTAGAACTTGGGTACTTGATAAGAAATAGAACCACCAAAATATATTTAAATGCCAAACATCATTACAGAATGCATGGGTGAGGTTTAGCTAGGCACTTATCTGCCATGACTTGGATTTTAAAAATTGGTAAGGCTTCAAAAAATTTTTCATGTTTAATGGAATTTTCATACACAGTACAGTTTATAAAATGTACTACTTGCAATGATTTCAGTTTTGAAAAGCCTATTAGGAAATATATTCATCATTAGAAACCAAAATACTTTTCCTTTGGGACACCGCTTATGCAATGCTTAACCCTAAAAGCTGTACCAGTGTGTTTGGAGATCAGTCAATTCGGTTCAAGGAGAAACAGACACGTTGTTGGTGTTGTCTGCATGCGAACGTGAATCTGCACAGAGGTCCTTGCACAGAAGTCTGAAAAGAACTGTGTATTAATGTTACCATGTAATGTTTTCATTAGAAATGTTCATGCACAATATAGCTTAAGCTCTGCTTTCAGGCACACCACTGTCATTTTGAAGATTGAAAGGAATGGAATTATTTCACCAGTGTGAGAAAAGGGTGTATTATTTCCTCAAGTATTGATTTGATGAATGATTGAAATGAAGGAAGGTGTTGCTCCTATAACTTTCCTCAGATCAACAGAAAGACGGTCCTGAGTGTCTTTTCAGGCTGCTGCTGTCCCTGAGATTTGCACTTTTTATAGTTTTTGAAGCATTCTTAGTCTTTTCTTGAAGAATATATTGGGCTATGTGTCCTTTTATGGTAGTATTTTGCACAGTATTTGTATTTCTGTACAATTATACAGTTACTTTGTAAGGTAGTTCAGAATCCATGTTTTTTTATTACCTAAGATTGCTTTAAGTGAGAGAGCACAGTTTATTTGTGATCTCTAGGGAGAAAGTATCTAATAGAAAAACTTTGTAGGCTGAAAGACATTTAAAAAGTTCAACTATAATAGTGCACAACAGTTTATTATATCTCTACTTTTCTGCCAAGGGCCAAGTCACCCAAGGGCACTTCATAAAAAATGATGATCTGAAGCTGACATTGCAGACAGACTTACCACCTTATCTCCAGGTTAATGTGATAGTATTGCCCAGTGCTTAAAATCATGCCTGACAACAATGTCACTGAATCATCTGCCAAGGCACTGAGCGTGTTTTACTTCAGTATCTTTTTCAGTACAACAAGGATTACTGAGAGATTTCCTACTTAACATAGAACTGTAAAGTAATATGTTTTTCATAATATGGCTAAGAAAAGATAATTTCCTAATTAAAAATAAATGTTGAGCAGAACTGCAATTAGTATTTCTAATATACTAACAGAATACTTCTTCAGATAGAAACTTCTGTCTGATGTTCTTATGGAGTAGTCATTGTCATTTTCTTTAATGGTGTTATGAAAGATCAGAATTACCTTCTTTTGTAGGTGATAACAAAAAATTGACAGAGTTGCTCTGAAATGACAGATTTTTCCATTGTATCTATAGAGAACTGAAGTCTTCTGTGATGTAACTTCATGGTTCCTCAATTTTCTGATTTCTTAGTTAGGATCATGACATATTAATAAGTTTATTGTGTCCCAATGGAACACTGTGATTAGAATTCCAAAGTAGAATGGAAAACAAACAAACAAACAGACAAACAACCCCCCCAACACACTCGAGAATATTCAAGCATCACTATGGAGAAAATAATTTCTTTTTTTTCCAAGCTTGAAGCTCACAGAGTATATAAAAACTTTCATTAGATTCTGCTTTATGCTGCTGTCAGTTGAGCCATGCTGCACATACTGTTGAATCACCATGTGGCATATTGGTGTAGAGGCTTCTGTCTCTTAAAATAGATGACACAAGGCTAACTCTATTGTCACTCCTGTTTTCTTGTCCAGACATCCTGGTCTGTTTTTTTCAAATGTTGTTGCTGCAGCATCTTTGTTACTTTTATGAGAATGAAGTTTCATGAATATCATGTTGTTTCTACTGCCTGCTCTTAAAGGTTATAAACCAACATGAAACTGCCATACTCAGCTATAATTAAAATCAGCCAAAGCCAAGGGTCCTTTTGATGTATGTTCCTTTTCCATCTACTGCTTTTAAGATAATTACTTTGTTTTCCTTCTTATATTAAATCAATATAACAGTGATTTTCACGTTGTTGTTTCTTTTCTTCCCCAGATGTACATCCAGACAACAACACTTACTATCTCCATGAGTTTAAGTGCTTCTGTGTCTCTAGGCATGCTCTACATGCCCAAGGTTTATATTATCATTTTTCATCCAGAGCAGAATGTTCAAAAACGGAAGCGGAGCTTCAAGGCTGTAGTGACAGCTGCTACAATGCAAAGCAAACTGTCACAAAAAGGAAACGACAGACCAAATGGCGAAGTCAAGACTGAACTGTGTGAAAGTCTTGAAACCAACAGTAAGTCATCTGTAGACTTTCCCATGGCCAAGAGTGGCAGCACATCTTAATAGATGTACGTTACAAGAATGCACTTTCTTTTAATAATAAACAATTATTTTTGTTGCTTGTTGTGCATGAATCCAGAGATGTGTCAGAATTCATGTACTGCTGAATGCAGGAATGCCTAGAGTTATTTCAAAGAAATTGATTTTCACAGGAGGCTAGTAGAAGAAAACAAAACAAAAAAAAAAGCACAAGCAGATTTTGAAAAGCCAATCTTTTAAAAATTATTTGGTTTAGCTAGTGCTATTTTGATGTGTTGTACATTGCTGTGCCAGTTGTGGTATGTCCTGACAGTTCATGAGGTGTATTTATGGTCATCATTGTATATTCAAAACTCAAAGGCTGTTGAAAAAACAAGTAATGAAAACAGCTAACATTGTTTTTATTTTGCAGTCAGATATGGAACTGAAAATAGTGCTTTTTACCTTTCCACCTTAACTTAATATTTGTTGAATTGTTCATTTATCACAACTCATGACTAACACTTCCCAGAATAATGCGTCCCATCCAGGTTTTTGTTGTGGTCTTACTCATGTTGGTACAAAATTGTGATGATTCTTATGAAGCTTAATCGTTACATGTTCTGATATATTGTAGGTTTGTAATGGGAAAAAAATTCTTTCCCATGTCAGGAAAGTTCTTGAACCTTGCAACATCTCTAAGTTGCTCTGGTATAAAAGAAAACAGAGGTTATAGCTTCCATTCCACCACATGCCATATCATCTTACAAACTGGACTTCATAATAACAATAATAATCAAATGTGAGCAGAGACATTAACCTTACCCACAGTGCTTAGCAATGGAGAATTATTTTCTATTGAGAAGTTAGATGTCACATTAGAAGGGCAGCAGCTGTGACAGCTAAGTTTTTCAGTCATTTTACTGAAAATGCCATGGTTTATTATTAATTTATATTACTTTTTGATGATATTGACTGGTGATTAAATAGTACTGTTTTGATTAAACATATTGAGACAAGGCACTGCCAAATTTGCATTAAAATATTGTATTTATTTCTGAAAAATGCAACCCCCCACTGAACACTATCAGAGTTTGCCAGATTGAAGACTGCATAAAAGTAGTCTATAAGTTTACCATACTATGGTTGCTGATGCATGAAGGATACTGAGTACAAACTGTTTCACTGTAAAAACTTCTGACCCTTCAAAATATGTATTTATACAGCTTCAGGTTGTGACATATAACAAAGAACAAACAAGAAAGGCATGGCAATTCTTTGTTGATCAAATAATAGCATAGGAATATGAAAGATTCAATAATTTTGCAAATCTTCAGAAGTCACCAAAAGAAAACTCAGAAGGAAGAGATAGATTTTGCTGAGTGTGCAAAATTATAAGCTTCTGAAGAAAGGATAAAGTAGGGTTTTCACAGTAGGGTGAGAAAGAGTGTTAATAAGAAAGTCTTGGGTATCTGATGTTTATCTGCTGTACCTAATTAAGAAATGCTGTGTCTGGTATTCCTTAAAATATGATTGTGCGTAATTCATAGAAACAGATACTAATGGAAGCAAGTCTGCTCCTCCAGTGGTGCGTGTATGCAGGGTAATGCTTGTGTACTCTGCTCTAAACATGATTTTAAGAGTAACACATCTATATAATTCTGAGCTCACTAGGAATATATCCTGGCTAGACTTTCGTCCAGGCATCATAATGCTTCATAGGCAAAAATTCAGTCAAGTCATTTGCACCCCAGAAAGCTCTCCTTATGTAATGGAGTTCTAGGCCTCAAGATGGGTTTATTTCTTCCCTGAGATAATTATTGTCAAAACTTTTGAAGGTTCCTGTGAATTATAAGTACACAATGTGGCATAAGTCCTTTTCACCAGGTCAGTAGTAACAACTGCTCGACACAACAAAATTTCTTCTTGCACTGACTCCATGTGAGGTAGATCTTTCTTTTCAGTGATAGGATATGAAACTGATTACAAAATATCAGTTTACTCCTAGTATACTAGAAGTGGGTAGTGAGTGCTTCCCACCATTTACCTAGCACAAATACTAGTAATGATAGCAACACTCATAACTAGGTGAGAAATAGGATGAGATAGTCATATAATCCCTTTTGCTTCCCATCCAGAGACAACTCTGCGCTGTCTAGTTTGTCCTGTTCCATGTAATACACATTATTCTCTTGTCTTCCACATTAATACATTCATGGGTTTATTTGTGGAAATAGGTCCATATTCAGTGGAAAACAAATTGTTTCTGGCAAACAGGATGAAGAAAACAATTCAGGTGCATTTACAGAAGGCAATGACAAGCACATTAAACGAATATAGGTCAGATAATAATAATCATTTTAAATTGCTTTAGATCCTGTTTTATTTTATTTGTTTTCTTTCTGTCTCATTCCAACAGCAAAGTAGTAACTGAAGCTGTAAAAGAGTCTCCATTCCCAGAAATATTTTGAGCCAAGTCCATTACTTTATCTGGCCATCTAGGCTTGCCAAATGTGGTTCATGTTATTATTGAGAAATACTAAAGTCTTAAAGAGCAGGACACCAGCTGCTGAAGCTTTCAGGTCCCCAAACATGAATTCTAGACTTATTCCCCAGAACTATAAAGACGTGCAATTTTTATCAAGTAAAAAACCCAAACATTGTTTGGAGATGAGATTAGTGTTAATATATTTCAAACTACTCTCTACATTAAATTCCTGTGTTATCATTTTTTAAAGTAGCAACATTCAGAACTCAACTGGATAATTTTTGTTTTTTGATCAAGTCTAGATTAATTCTATCAAAACTATTTAATTCTCAGATACACAATAAAGTTACAGCAATTTAACAAATTATATCAGCTGAGGTGTAGTAACTACTATTTTTGTATTTTGAGCTTCTTGCACATGTCCTCACATAATTCAGCTTACTGAGTTGTGATAAATCTGATTATGTTACATTGCTGTGTGCTAAAAACATGCACGTGTAAAGTTATCACAAAACTGAGCTCATACAGGATAATGTGGTAAGCTAACTTAACCTGATCATGTATCTGACCCTATTTTCAGGGAAAGGGGAAAAAAATAAATTCTGATACATCTGTCCTTTTATTCTCAAGTGTGCAGAGTTTGAAGATATGCATTTATCTTATAATTTCTTAGCTGGGAAACAGTCCTGTGCTTGAAGAACTTGGTGCCATTTCATCGGTCCTGCATTATTTTGAGTAGGAACTTAGCAGGCCAAAAGAAAAAAATAGAATCCTCTCAGAAATCCAGCTGTGGGAGCATGAGAGAGTTCAGACGGGAGCAGTACATCCCTTCTGAAAGATCTGAAAGATGTAAATGAGGCTATATTTGCTTCAAGTGTCCCAATGCATGCAAATAAAGCTATTTCATGTTGGTGCTTGAATATGGTGATCGACTGTGAGAAAGACTTGCTTTGTGTGCCAAAAGCAGTCCTTTCATGAATTAGTTTTTTCCAGATACAAAGTACAACAGCTACCTGTGCAAGTGAAAGTAAGAAATATTATATTTGGCAGCTTTCTTTTGATTATTTATGCTTATATATACATTCTTAGGGAAAATAAGTTATAGTAATATGTGAATTAAAATGGTCTGGTTCTGTTGTGTCTTAAAAAAAAATGGCAAATGCACTATTAGACTCAAATTGCTCAGAAAATTTAAGAAAACATGACAAAAATCAAGAAGTAAACTTAGTTATTTATACTAACCACTATTAATTTGCATCAATTTTAGTGATCCATTATTTAGTTTAATATTTGATGGAGAAGACAGAAACTGTCATTTCTCAGTTTCTGTAGTCTGTTCTTCCCAAATCACCAGAGTGTTGGGCTCAGTCTAGCAGTTAGCATGAAGAATGCTTTTCCTATCTTTCTCAGCTGTTCTCGCCAGACTCTATGTAGAAGAAAGAAAAGAAATTGAAGAAAGGCATGGAAATATAATTTTGAATCTATAGACAAGGCAACTTTTTTGTCAACACATTATTTTCATCTTGCCAACTGCAGTCTTCACTATCATAAGCAGAACATATCTGTAGCAGATGGAATACAAAACATATTTAGAAAGTCAAATTCCTCTTTATGCAGTGTAACATAGGCCTTATTATTGAGAAAAAAGAGACTCAGTCACCCAGCAGTCTAATTTTCCATGTACCTAATTGATTTCAAATTAGAGGACTAACTATGAGACCTGATGTCACTACTTCCCTCCTCCAACCATTACATTAACTTTGAGTGATATGACTTGAGTCATTTTTATAGCATATTTTTTATATTTTTTAATAGCAAAGATGTAAGGGCTTGAACCTGAAGCAAACTTTCACAAAAGATTCATAGTTGTTTGCTTTTGCAATAGTAGAGCTGTTAAATTCTCTCAACATATTGCCTCATTCTGAAGGAGTATCAGCTTTGCTCGAAATGAGACATGATCAGCTGACCATTAACATAGGGAGACCATCATTTTCTCCAGATAATATGTTCTGTAGGGACTCTTTGCTCAGTTTCTCTAATTTAGAGAGATGTTTCCTATGTTAAACTTTGTTCCTTTTAAGGAGCTTAAGTCTCCTTCTAGATGGACAAACCACCACTAGCTGCAAAGTTGTCTTCAACCAGTAGAAGGAAAGAAATATCCAATCTCTAAAGTAAAAAATGTCTATGTGGAGTTCAGACAAAATAATTCCAGATGTTGAAATTCTGTTGTGAGTATGCTGAAACCACTCATCAGTATTCCTTTCTGCTGACCTCTGCTTTCCCAAGTCATAAACAAAATAAGTGGTCATGGAGAACACAGAATTGAAATACAGTTTACTCACTGATTATATACATCCTTAAACTTTCTTTATTCCATGAACATGGATCATGTTGTTTGGAAACATAGAAGGACACTGTCTGAGTTTAAATGCTAAATACGGGTTTTTTTCCCTGCTCTCTTAATTCTAAAAATCCTGAACTTTGTTTTTTTGTTGTTGTTTGTTTTTGGTGTTTTTGATTTACAGCCTCCTCTACCAAGACAACTTATGTCAGTTACAGCAATCAGGCAAACTGAGCAGGGATGAAATTCACTGGAAGATCTGCAGGACTGGATCTTGCAAACATAGACTTTACCACCACCAGAATTCAGTCTTGAAAATATCAGTAGACTACATTCAAATCGATAGTCAGTCTCCTAAAGAACAAGGATTAAACAAGAGCAAAAGGCAAAAAGAGACAGGGGAAGGAAAAGTCCAGTTTTATAACATAGAGACAGTGTCAAGCTTCTGAACTGTTCACTCACAAAAGGAAGCAAATCACAAAAGGAAAACAAATGTTAGCTTGTGAAAAAAAAAATGCTGTTGAAATAAATCATGTCTGATGTTATATTTGTAAGTACTTTTTTGTGATTGTGACAATTTCCTTTCCTGTCCTACATTGTTCAACTCGTAAAGAAGATGAGTTTGTTTCTTGTGACGGCTGACTGAATTAAGTCCTGGGTTATGCTAAAATAAATGCAATGGTCAACGCATGCTAATTTTTATACAAAATAATTTATTTCTAATAATAAAGGAATGTTTTGCAAATGTTGAGACTTGTTTCGTTGCAGTTTTAAGGAAAAAAAGTCCTTACACTGTTGTCTATTGTTTGTTTAGAATGTGCAGTAAAGGTGGGTGTACAAATAAAATAATAATCATGACATCAGAAGAATGCAGTGTAAACTCTAAACATGTGTGTATGTATGCGTGTATGTGTGCACCTGTGTGTGTACATACGTGCATGCCTGCCTGCATGCGTGTGTGTGTGTACTCTGCACTGTGTGAATTTATTTGTTCAAAGCTTTGTGACTATATTTTCTAATGGAAGGATTTTTTTCCCCTCTTCTCACCCTCAAAGTAAGTGCATTTTATATGTTTGTAAAGTAAAGGAGTCCTGATAGTAATTATTTTGTATGATTGTATTATATTTTTTGAGTCTCCACTAATAGTTTTGATCCTTTTCATTTCTGGAACTTACAGACTTTATGACAGCTAGACTGGATTAAGCTGAAAGTCTATTCAGCCTAGTATCCTGTCTCTGACAGGGGAATGTAGCAGATGCATATCTCAATAAAGGTGAATTTGAAATAACAGAAATCAATGGAGAATATGGAAAGCAGTAGCCTAGTGAATATATGTACTATTGCCTTATAAACATTTACAAATCAAAGAAATAAATGACAATCTACAATCTTCACAGCTTCTAATTCCCATGATTGTGTGAGGTTAGAAATGATTATGCAAAGAGAAAGATAAAAATCACATATATATCTATTGTGTTAATGAACTCCTCCAAAGAATTACAAAACACACATAGGGACTGTCCTCTTTGTTACTCTACCTGTGATGTTCTGTAAGACGTTTTCACTCCATACAGTGCTTACCATTCATCAAGTCAATGGGTCTTCACATGCAGCTGTTATTAAATGTTATGTCTCCTGACTTAGCCTGGATGGCTCCTTGTGCTTTTATCCTCACAGCAGATGTATTTTTATAACATATCTTAAGGGCGCTGTGGTGGGTCCTAAATTACATGAATGAAAGTTGAAGTATCTGAAACTGAATCTCTTTCTATTACAATGCCAAAATTTAAACTCCGGTGCAGTTGGCAACTGTATGACAGTGAGTTTCCATTTTCAAAGTAATTGATAAAACATACTGCTTCCCAGAAATTACAAGTCTGAGGTATTATCTGATGATTGCTTTGGTATAGTATGATACTGTGTGTTTGGTATGTGTGATATTTTGTGTGAAATTTCCTTTTTTGAATATGACACAAGCATATCAAAGCCAAACCTATAAACTAACATATGCTTACTTTTAAGCATATAGATGATGCAGGTAATGCAGTGATATCTGCAAAAAAGTCTCATAAATAAAACAGTTTTAGTTCTATTTTGTTAGTTAATGTTTCATAAAATTGAACTTTTCCTGTGAAAATAGATTGATTAGATCAATTTTTAACAGGACAGACTTTCATGTCTAGGATGGAATTCCTAAAAGAGAAAGAAAATGTGTTTCATCTGAAAACCAGTTTTTTTTGACAGGGTTTCTTTTCAAGAAGCCTTTGAAAAGTTTAATTTTCAATCCAAAACAAAAAAGTTTCAAATACTTTGAAATATCTATACCTAATAACTTAAGCCTAACCTTATGCATTTGAAAAAGCAGTGCGTGGTAATCGCCTTGAAAGCACATTTCATATACACATAAACATATGTTATATATTCATAAAGATTAGTGTATGATATATAAATATCTTCCAGTTTCCCAATAGTCTGAAAAAAATATTATTCTGAACAGATTTGCCAAGATCAATATACACTTTCTTTGGTTGAACCATAGGTTAAAAATGGAATGTAAATTAGTTTGTGCATTTTCTGTGTACACAGTATGTATTACAGAACAGCACTGGTCTATAGGTTTCACTTGAACAGGATAGTTATGTGGAGTTTATGCAAATACTCAGAATGGTCCACTCAGATTTCACAGTCATTCAGTTGCTGATATCTTGAAGTTTAATAACTAAACTTTCATGTAGGCACAGTCATTTTTTTCTGTGTAAAATGATAAAAAAGTCCTTATTCTACAAACTTAGGGTTTAGTTCTGCTCATGGAGAAGAACACTATTCAGTTGCTATTACTGATAATTTGTGTGTGATTACACTGAGGCAACTCCATCAGGGCACACGACTTTGTTTTACTGGCAGCAGAAACAAGACCTTAATGTTGTTTTGTGACTGCAGGATAGAAAGAATGAGATCTGAATGACTCTATGTATCAGGTCAATGAACCAGGAATCAAACAGAACTAATAGACAATACTTTAACTGTTCTATAGAAAGAGTAATGAACCACTGCATCAAAAATCCTCTTTTCCAGAATTGCCCAAAGAACAATTTCCACAGAAGAGTTTTTAACTAATAGCATTATCTCTCTTCCAATTAATAGGTAATTTTTATAACTAAACAAGGAAACAAAGTAAAACATTCCTAACAGATCCAGTTTGTAAATCTATTTTATTGGAAGACAACTTACTCATTTATGCGTCTACTTCAACGCAGAATGTGTAAGCAGAGAACAGAATTGTGGAGAGATCAGCAGCCTTTTTTTTGAAAATGTACATAAATGATCCAGCATATTTCAGTGTCACATCAGCCGTTAAATAAAATGATGGCTTATCGTTACACTTTCAATTAACTTATATGCCATGTGGCATAATTAAGAAATTACATATTCTGGTTGAATTTTGTAGAGCAAAATTCAATGTCAAATGAGGTAAACATTATTTTTTCCCAGTTTTGGTGGTATCTATTCTAATTGCACCTTTAGCACTTGTGATACTGCAATTATTTGCGTCCAGAAAACACCATTTTACATGCATGTTTCATTTGCCGTGGATTATTACCTCTGGCAATCTAAATGTGAAATAGTCTTTTTCTCAGCAAGAAGTCATTTCTGTCAGACTTTCTCCTGAAATTTCAGTAGCTAATAGGAGACCAAGGTATGTGTATCATTAATCGTTATTATGCTTCCTGGGAAAGTAAATTATTGTTATTAATGGGTTACCGCAAATACAAGAAGGAACAGATCCTATCTGTGGACTTCATCCTGTACTTCTGAAGATATGTAAATTGTATTGTCTCCGACTTAGTTTAAAATTTAGCTTCTTTCTTGGCTTAAATTTACTAGTAAAGTCATGAGAACTGCAAAATACTTTTGGTGGAAATAATCTGTTGCATCTGTGCAATGAAAAGAAGCTGGCTGATGTGAAAGACATTAATCTGGAAACATTTTGGTTATAGTAACTTAAAGGAAATTAGAAACCTTACTAAAGTGTGTATTAAAAGTTTTATCAGGAAATAAACTACAAATTAGGAGTGTGCTTATCCTGTTTCAGTGGAATCTTATGAAGATTTTCAAAGTTTGTCTGTAAAAGGTTATTGTAGAAGTCTTTGCACATTTCATGTATTTTGATAATTGTAAATTCTTCACACAAAACTAATGGAGAGCAGTACTTTTTCTCATTTGACATTACAGTATGACAGCAGGTGTTAAGGTCCCAGGAACTTAATATTTTAAGTGGTACAGCAGCAGAGAAGAGAAAACAGCAGTGTCCCCAAGGCTGAAAGAATGTTAGAAGTACAGTAAGATGCACAATGTCCTGAATGACAAACCAAGGTCCTGTTTATATTACAGAAATTACTTATCTCTTGGTAGATGTGGAGTAGCATGACATGCAGAGGAGTATGGACATGAAAGCAAAGAAAAGAGCAGTGACAGAATCACGGTGTCTAAGACCCTTCCAGAAGCAGCACAAAATATTGAAAAGTTCCACTGTCGAAGGACTGTGTCAGCTCCAGCATCCACACTGCCCTCTGTAGAGGGCAGACCCCATCCCCAGAATGTGTTAACCTTGCACACTCTACAGAACTGCAGTGACAAAACATGACGAAATAATCAATGGAAGCCATCAGAGCTAATGTTGGATGAGGTAGAAAATAGAAACATAGACTAATTTTTCTTTGCAATTTAAGAAAATATTATGATGGTGCCCAAGGAATATGCACAACTTCTGGAAAGACCTGCAAATACAAGTATGTTAAAATTTTATTCCCAAGATGTGAGCTGTGATCAAAGGTTGCAACATAACAAATAAGTCAGCCCCAATCCTTCTACAAATGAATTAGCTCTTTCTATTTTGTCAATGATTAACTTAGAGCCAGGATTTCAGAAAAACTCTGGAGCTTTTCTGGTCCATCATAACCTAGTCTGAAAGGGAACTGGAAGTTATTTTCCAAAATAAAGGGAAAATTTCTCTGTAAAACTGAAATTTTTGTAATTAACCCTAAATTTCCAGGTTACCAAAATATTGAACATATACAGCTACATATTCAACTAGATATTCAACTGAGTATGCCTAACAACATAAATTACTGTTAGAATTGTGTTGTTTTTATCTTTATTGTTCAAATATGGAAGAAACACATCTAGAAATATACCCTCGCCTGTACAAGCATTGCAGAGCATCGTTACACAGTGTCATCTAATATCTACACCGCTGCAATTAACTTCATCCTCATCCCAAAGGAAGGGAAATGTAAATTGGATGGCCGGAATCACTTCCTGCTTCATGCGCAGGTGTCTCGGAGGCTCTTTGAATAAATGACAAGCCATAGTTTAACATTCTGCAAAATTTTTTTGCAAGACTGATGTCATTAAGAAGTGCTAAGTACAGTGCTAGTTTGAAAGCCTTTTTTGCTTCCTGTATGCCTGATACAGCATTTGTTCTGTTTCTGTACTCCCCAAGTTAGCTGCGGTGTCTACTGTTTTTGTGATCACTATCACATCAATACCAAGTAAGTATGACCTTTAATAAAATAAACTATATTTATTTAATTTACAAGTTTTATTTTTCCTAATCTTGCTTGACAGTTGATGGACTTTTCAATAGATATGGTTTGATTTATCACTGGTCACAATCTTTCTTCAATACCACTCCTAGTACTGTTGTACTCCCTTTAGAGCTTTTTGTTCAATACTGGCTTTGGTATCACGGAAGAAAACATACCAATAGAGAAACACATGTCAAAAAAAGGACAAATATGAGGAATAAGAGAGTGAAAACTGCTTAAAGAAGGTAAGACAACTTCAGAAAACATTCCTGGTTGGAGTGACAACTGATTTCTTTCTTT
This sequence comes from Dasyornis broadbenti, assembly GCA_013397935.1. Lineage (NCBI taxonomy): Eukaryota > Metazoa > Chordata > Aves > Passeriformes > Dasyornithidae > Dasyornis > Dasyornis broadbenti. Next base: position 3,056,017 of record VZRN01004072.1, on the reverse strand, counting down.
TAAGGAATGGAATAACCATCCATATCTAAAGACAGTTTCCATAAGCTGCAGCTGGAACTCTGACTCAGTGGCTGTTTTCTTAGAAAATCTTAACAACTGGATTAGATGTTTATTTTTTTTTTTTTTGGTGGATTTTCAATAATATTTTTTTAAAAAGAGAGAGTGAACAGGTGAAAATTAATGTTGGAAATGCATAAGATAAATTGAACTGCCAAATTTTTGAGAACTTGCTTGTTACAAGAATAGTAAAAATTAAATAATTAAAATAGTAAATCAGAGATGAACCTATCAATAATTCTATTTAGCTATCCATTTCTTTACCTATCCCACATATTACAGACTGTAAAGAGTACCTCAATATTACTTGTCTACTCTTTTTAAATCAAATGTGCAGTTCTTACTGTGTACATAATTCTGGGAGGATACAGAATAGTAAATGTAACTGTATCCATATGTTTTGCCCTAGCTCCACATAGTATTTCATCACAAGTGATAAACATTTCTAAAAACAATATGTTATTTATTTCTTCATTTCTATAGTTCATACGCTTACCTGAAAATACACAAGTTACAATCATTTTGATATAGAGGTTATCATTTCTTGTGAGAACTTCCATCCTTTGTCACTGTTTGCAATGTGACAATGAACAAGGAATGACAGAAAGATGAGTTTTATATGAAATTCCGGGTATTCTTCACCGAATGACAGCTATGAAGCACACAATTTGCAAGATAAAATAACAATAATGTGATGATTTCAAATGCCAGGCTGATGGTACTTTATAAATTACTGTCTAAAACATTGCAAGTTTAGGACAGATGCCTTGAAAGTGTGTTCTAGATATAGTTTCAAATGTCAGTGTTTCAGAACCTGTTTCATTACTTAAGAAAAATGAGCTGTTACTTCAAGAAACAGACCACATATAAAACCAGAAAGGAGAGAAACAACAGCCCTGGAAACAACATAAATATTGCTGGTGAAAGAAAGAAACCACTTGTCTTTTTAGAAAGTCTGATTAATTCAGTGAATTTTATAGTTATGTATATTGCTTTGGCAAGAAAACAGAAATTAGGTAGTATAGGTAATATGCTCACAGAAATAAACACACCATGCTTTCTGTTTGTTCTACAAGTAGAGCTACACACACTTCAAGTCCTATAACTTCCTCCTTGGCTTTTCTTTTTTCTTGAAAGAATCAAGCTCATGATCCCCTTGTAACAAGCTTCTTTAAAATACATCATGCTTTCCTTTAAAGAACAAGGAGGATCAGCTGTTTCTATGCAGACAGCCTCTTTCTAGTGAGCCCTGTGAGTCCATTTGAGGGAAGTAATACTGTTGAGGCAGGTGCTTGCACTTTTTCCATCACTGCATCCCACTGTGTCCTACCTCTTAGCACCAAGACACCTGACACAGTTCACGGCCTGTGTTTGATGAGGTTTTGCTTGAAATCCAGGTTTTCTCTAAGCATCACTAATGACTGCAGAATGTTTTTTGTGGAAGGAAAACATCGCTGAAACTATTTCCCTCGTTGGTGAATTTCCTATAGATATGGAGTCAGGGATCAAAGCAAGACCTTTTCTGGAGAGCAGAAGTGTAATGTCAGCTTTGCTGCCTGGTAGGGTGGAGTAGAACCACCAGCTGCCAGGGCCAAAGTGCTGGTGTGCTGCTGATGCAAATGAGATTCTCAGCTCTCTGGTGTGGGGGAACAACACAAGTCATGTGAAGAACACTTGCATAACATGGGACATGCAGCACATCCTGACCCAAGATGTAGATGGTACCGTTTATCTGGTAAAGTGACAGTAACAGGTACACTGTAGGTTTTCTTTCAGTAGGATAATGAAATTTCCAATAGATGAGCCCCTCTAACCTCACAGGGGAGTTTATGAAGTTAATTTTACAGCAAATGAACTCACAAATATTTGTAGACACTAAACTGAAGAGAATGGTATCAAGTCATTATCAGGATTCTGCATTGCCTTCACTTATATCTGTTTTCCACTGAAAGCTGAGATTGGAAACAATCAGATTTGTAATACACAGCCAGGATTGCAAATTTTACATTGGGTAGACTGAGTCAGGCTTTCAGAACAGAAGTCAAATATATAAAAATTAGATTGACTGACATACCAGGTACCCCTGGTTTCTATTCTGATATAAAATGCAAATATCAATGTGCTGACATGAAAAGAGATCAAAGTACTCAGTGGACCAGATCTTTGCTTAAAAATTAAATGAACATACAGAGGTACTATTCCTGGAAAAAATAAAAAGGCAGAAAGTCTCCTGAAGTAAGATAAAACAAATTATCCGACATTCTGTGAAATAATTAGAATATCCTACAAAGAATTGCTGGCTGTTGGCATTTTGTTCATGGTAATTTCCATATTTTATATTTTATTTAAAATACTGCTGAACCTGATGAATATTTTAATCACAATAAAATAGCAACTTTTTCTACTATAGTTCTACTCCTTACTCACAAACTTTTAGCTTAGGTCAGCATGCAGCAGTACTGACACTAACAGAAGCCCAGGACATAGGGAAAAGTGGATCCATACAAAGCTGAAAAATTTCAGGCAGGTACTTCCCTGTATGTCAGGATCAAGATAAATCAGCATGTGTAAGTCAGCTCTCAGAGACCTCCAACAGGAGATGAGTTCAAAGATATCAGAAGCTGGTGCTTGCTTTCTAAATAAGTGTCTGGTTCTGGCAACAAGTCCCCCGTCTGCATGCTCAGAAGCTAACTGAAGAACATGAATCCATATAACCTGTTCTAGAAAATACAGTCTATATGTAGTTGAAAAGGGGCTTCAAATGAAGCATGCCCTGTTTATACCATTGAAATATATAATTTAGATTTTTGACATAGGTGCTCATGGTTGGAATATTTTGGCAGGATGCTACATTCTAATAATTAGAATCCTTTGTTATTATTATTGTTTTCATTATTATTAACATTGATCTGCATTTCATCAGTACTTTTTCTACATTAATCTATATTTCATGAACAGTATCTGAAGAAATGGACTTACAGAAAGTGCCTCCAGAGGAGCACAATTGGTGAGTTATCCTTAAAGATAATTATAACAATACTGAGACTCTCAGATCATTTGCCATTATTCAGCACTTCTGTAGTGTGTCAATTTTTATTCAATTTTTGAGGCTAATGTTTGATTTTACTTGATTTTGGAAACACTCTTTCATTCTCCAAACTAGTGGTTATACTGCTAGCCTGCAACTGAGGCACAACCAGTTTGCAAAACTCCCTCTGTGTGATTCACAGAAAACAGGAAAGAAGTGATTGGCAAACATCAGCTTCATTCTGTAACGGTGCTACCTGCTTAGCTTGCCCGTGATCAGAAAATCTGAGACAACCCAGAACTAAAGAATTTCCCCAAAGTAGTACTATATGATTGGTCTAGAGGCATCTGTCTCTCTGCCTGTTTGTTTAGAACAACCCAGACTTGTCAGGCCATGGTGATCTATCTGCAGCAGACTTTTATTAATTGACCTTGTTGTAGTAACCTGTATTTGGATGATAGAAATCACTAACTTTTAACTACAATATGCAATATAAGACTTACGGACTGAAGACTTTTCATCCTTCAGGAACTTATTTCTATTCAGAGCTCCAGTCTCCCCCAGGGAGCCATTCAAAGTAATTGTTTTTTGGATGGCTTCAGTGATTTTGCTTTAATAGAAATGCCTGCTAGGATGCTCCATGTACTTATAACTTTTTCCAGGAAAAAGTTCTTCATGGCATCTGCTTGGACTTTGTTTTTTTTTTTAAGAAGCTTATTTCTAGAAGCTAAGAAAAATTGAAACTTTTGATTCTATGTATATTACTTTTTTGATTATGATTTACTGAGAAATTTTCTATAGATTTCTATATGTTTTCCAGAATGCAGCTATCTTTATAACTTATGAATAACTAGATTCTTCTCATTGTGAAGCTAATCCAAAACTTTCTGTAAGATTCTGGTGTGTTCTGAGAGTTGAGGGCATCTAGATCTCCCTGGAATATCTAGGAGGCTACAAATTTAATAGGAAAAGTATAATTTCCAGTTCAATAAATTATCAGTGTCTAAAACAATAAATCTGCCTGTTACAATAGCTTGCCTGCCACAACCAGATCCTGAAGGGATATTTTCTGAAGAGCTGGGAAATAGGAAGAGAATGAATACCTGGGAGCTATGATGGAGGTTATGACTTGGGCAAGGTGCTGGTACCTTTAGCAGTGCCACAGAATTGCTGTTGCTTTGAGGTAAATACACAAAGCAATTTAGGTGTTACAGTGCTGCACTCAAAGGATCAGACTGAAAATTAAAATCTACTAAACCCCAGTTCAAACCAGCCTAAAACTTGTTTGTACTGGAATGAAGCCCTTCATTGAACACGAACTGAAGCTAAACATGCAATAATTCTCCAGTATCATATTTCAGCTAAAAACAAGATGATTCCAAGGGCAGATGGTTTGGATGCTTTCTCTGTGTGTATTTGCACTTCTGTTCCATAAGGAAAACCTTTCTCTATGCAAAGATTTACATAAATGTTCCTTTATAACTCTGTGGTTTTAATATGTAACAAATGAACTAGTTCAGCAATTCAAGTCTTACCAAGAAACTGTAAAATAGCTATCAACTCTCTAATAGTTGCATTTTTTCAGTTATACTGACAAAATTTAAATATCTTTTGTTCAGTAAAAGTAGATACTTGTAGACTGAGATGTATCTAGAGAGCAAATCTTTTGGATGAGACAGATATTTCCTTTGTGAATACAGGTATCTTTGATTTATATCTAACTTGTCTGAGAAAAAAATTCTCTTTGGAACAGAATAAAATATTCTTTCAGTAGATGGAGCAGCTTAAGAATAAAAAAATGATATTATAATTAACCTGAATGATAAAATGATGGCTGAGAATATATAGCTTGTGAACCGTATATAGGAAAGTCTTAAATCGATAAGCATTTGGATTATAGAACAAAAATCTAAAGATCAATTCAATTAGCAGGTCTACCATGTGCATCACAACTGTGTTTACAATTAATAACTAAAAGTACCTAAAGACATAAAAGTATACAAAATTTATAAATTACAAAAATGCATAATTAACTAAAAAAATCCCAAACTTACCCACTGCATATAGAGATTTTCTTTATAAAGGAGATTATCTGCAATTAGATCTGAAATCTCACAGCAGTTACATAATGAATTTCCCACCTTCTCTAAAAGCAACTTCTTTAGGTTGTTATAATTTTCTTTAAAATTCTGTCTTTACTATTTCTTTAACAATAAAGATGAAAAAATCAGATAAAATGATAATTATAATAGCACAAACTTGTTAGTACTCAATATTTACTTACAAATATTTACTGCTAAATATCTTCTTAAAAGCTTAGTTTTAACATATATTTCTGTTCAGCTATATTAAAATTTACAGTAAAATAGAATACTCTATCTGCTTTCCAACATCATGTAATTCACTTTTCTTAATTATCTCAGAAAACTAGGGACCTAGAAGTTCTAGAAAGCACCAATATGAACACAAGGCAAAGAGGAGAGAACCAGGATCTTTTCAGTGGTGACCAGTGAAAGAAGCAAAAGCAATGAACACAAACTGAAGCACAGCAGGTTCCCTCTGACCATCAGGAAACACTTTTTTACTGTGAGGGTGACCGAGCCCTGGTGCAAGTTGCCCAGGAAGGCTGTGAAGGCTCCCTCCTTACAGACCTTCTAGAGCCATGTTCCTGGCCAGCTAGCCGAGGGTGGCCATCCTTAAGCAAAGGGGTGAATCAGACCATCTCCAGAGGTGCCTGCTGACCTCAGCTGTTCAGTGATTTCATGGCTCTGTGAAACATCACCCATTAAATTTTTACAAACCTGTTTCAACACAAAACCAACTTTTAAAAGCTGAACAACTGACTACATAGACAGTTACCTGGAGAAATCAATGTGGTTTCGCATGTGCAAATGTGATGGGCTTATTCCTGGGAAGAAAATCTTGTAAATACCTTTAAAACTTAGAAAACATTTGTAAAATTTTTCCAAGTTTTCTGTTAAAGCCTCATTTTTTCCTCTGACTAGCATAAACAGAAAAACAGACATCTGGCGGCTTAAGACTGGTTTAAGCCACGGACTTCACCTCAGTTTTTACTTCATGGTTTTGCTAAGGAATGTTGTGATAAAAGCATAAATTGAGGTATGGAAGGGAATTTTGCTTAAAAGGTAGGAAAGCAGTATATGAATTATTTCTTTCTATAATATGCAGGAATTCATGTCTAACTTCTGTTAAAATCCCACCAATAAAAATACATATCATCAATATTTCTGGCTGCTGATAAGCAGAGAAGCACAAGGTTATATACAGCTAATATCAGTAACAGACAGACTTCAAATTGTTCAGGTTAAAATCTGGGATTGTAATAGCCCTGGATCCTTGGGGATTTTACAAAAAAAAAAAAAAAAAAAAAAAAAAA
>VZRN01004072.1:2972193-3049481 GCA_013397935.1 Dasyornis broadbenti | reverse complement strand
AAAAAAAAACCAAAAAAAAAAAACAAAACAACAAAAAAAAGGATTATCCAATGAAACTTTCTTTATGCTTCTTCACAAGCTAATTCTATTTATTTATTTATTTATTTGTTTGTTTGTTTGTTTATTTATTTATCCATCTTAAGTAACTAGAAAATCTTTAGAAACCTTGAAGGATCATAATCTGAATATCTTTCATATGTACAATAAAAGTCTTTAAGAATGAAATCAGCTAATTGTCTGATAGTTAATAAAAGTGACCATGTAAAGCAGAAAGTGCATTAAGGAAAAAGAGTTAATAGTGTCAACTAGTTATATCAATATATACATAACTTCAAGGAGGCAAGCTGTTCCTCTGAAGGCTAACGTGGAGTTGCACAATTACCTGTATGCCTGTACATTTCACTGTGTTGCACAAACAAAGGCCTCATCAAGAACTTGCTCATGTATATGAGATGTCTGCAATGACAAAGGGAAGAAGACACAGTGCAACTGGATCTTGGACATATCACAGAGATTAGAATACTACCCTGGGTCTCTGAAGACTTATGCTAACTTTGCTTTATTGAAGGTACCTTCAGTTTTAAAGACCTAGACACTCCATTCCACAGTGCCTGTTCACACAGTGTAACAACTCCTAGGTTATGGAGAGCTGTGAATGTGAGAGTAAGGAGGAGAGAGAAGGAAGTATGATAAGCTTCTAAAGTACTTCACTGTAAAGAAAATCATGATAGATTTGCTGGGTTTCAGAGAGGCAATACTCTATGGAATACCTCAGAACAAACAAAAGCAGCCACAGAAATCTTGTGGTTACAAGACAGTTCTATGGAGCATCTCTTTGCACCCCTACTGGGTTATTGAGGCAATTGAATAAAGTGCCTGCACACCAATGTGTGTGGTGTGGGGAACAAACAGGAGAAACCAGAGATCTGCGTGTAGTCACAGGGCTTGGATGCCATTGCGTTTGCAGATGTGGTGGAATAGCTCGCGTACCTGGAGTGTCATGAAGGTCTACAGCCTGTTTAGAAGAGACAGACTATGAAGGCATAGGGGTGGATTTGCCCTCTAGGTGAGGCAATGCTTGAAATGTATCAAGCTCTGTATCTGTGCCAGATTAAGTAGTAATCTGATATTGACATAAATTCTTCTGTTTCTATGCAATAGAATAGTTTTCAATCATGCAGGAGTAATCTGAAATTAGCAAGCTGGGAGGAAAATGTAAAAGGAAGAGAAAATATGGATTCTAAGCATGGGAGATTAGACTACACAGAAACCATTAAAAGCTATTGAAAGGAAAACATAGCTAGCAGAGTATATTGAGGCCAGAAACCTGAATTGAAATGGGGTAGTATGTTGAAGGTGGTTGGTAGAGCCAATTGAGATAAAAATGACAAAGTAGAAAAGCATTGAAACAGATTTAATATTGTAATTATATCACAAGTCAGTAACAGTATGGAGATAAATATGGATTATGTGTAAGAGCAACAGAACTAGGATGCTGCTATTTTGTGTGTTATACAATAAAAAGAGATGGTTAGTCAGCCCAATAAGAATCTTAGTGATTAAAATTGAGTATTGCTCTATCAACACATATCTAGAGGGTGTTGTAGAGGATGTTACAGAGGATGGATCCTATCAACAGGACAAATGGCTGATTGAGCTCCATCGATAGCATTATTCACTGTTATTTTTAATAGATTCATAGATTACCCATCAAGAAAGGGTCATGTAGTCTGACCTTTTGTAAAGGAAAGAACTTTCCTAAATTAATTCTAGTTTGAACGAGGATAAGTCCTCTGGAGAAATGAAATAAAATCTTATCTCAGTTTAAAAAATCTGAGTGATGATAAATCTAGAACTCCTCTCAGTAATATGTTCCAAAGGTTAATATCTTCACTATTAAAAAAAAAAAAANTTTTTTTCTTCTACTTTCTGCTTAGATGTGCTAGCACACTGATATCTCCGGTCTCTTTGTCACTACTTATAGGCTGTAATGAGGTTGCCTTTTAACTTCCTTCTTGTTAAGCCAAAGAGATAGAATTTCTGGAGTCTTTCATAATGTGACTTTTAGTTACTCTTTTAACGATTCCTGAAATTCTGCCATGAGCAAAGTATTATCTTGGCTATTCTTGAACGGAGGGATCAGATACAGACAGAAGATCTGGAAGTCATTGGGTCAGTGACAAATGCAGAGATTATACTTATGCTGCTAAAGATGTGCTGCCTGGGAGTGATTCCAGGCCTCCAAGCCAAGAGCTGCAGATTCTCCTGTGTCCGTAAGAGTGGTGAACCCTTCATCTTGGAGTGCTGTTACACTGCACTGCATTGGACAAAAGTATTTTCTGGATTTCCTGTGATATACCCTTGATCCCAGGATGAAGCTGCAGTGCTTGAAAATTAGTACTGTTCCATTAGCTTTCAGAAATAATTTTTTTGTGTTTCAGGTATAACATTAAGCATCTGTAGCATATAAGTATCTATTTTCCTTTCATGAAGTAAATCTGAAGGATCAGGGTAGTCTTCATAGGCTAAGACAGGGTGAAGGAGGCAAAATTTTGTGCAGTTTCATTCTTTTTTTCCTACACAGAATGGTCCCTGGAGCAAAGTAATGAGTTCTATATGTAGATTAAATCCAGAAGCAACCGGTTGGTTTGCTTCAAAAGAGAATTCAGGAATGAACCAAGTGACATATAGAGTGGATCAGGGACTCAGACCCCTGGGAATGAAGCCATTTAACAAGGAAAACATATTCCCAGCCTTCTATCAGTTCTTGTCTATGCAAGTGTGGTACTGGTCTATTTTTCCAGAGAGAACCAGTAGATATTTTAAACTTCTTGCTCCACTACAAGTTTAAAATACCTGCTGCTTCTCTAACCAGCATCTCACACACTGTCACTGGACCCTAGAAAACAGTTTGCAGTCTTCTACAGAGAAAACTGACGTTCTGTGTTAAAGCCTATAGGTATTTATCTAATGGAAAAATTGGCCTAGAACATTTTCCAGCTGTTAATTGGACGGGTCCAGAGTGCTAACCTCATTTGTTTTAAAGTAAGGTAAAACAGAAGAACAGTTGCATTATACTTTTTCTCATTTTATTCCCAATAATGAGTACAAGTGTTCTTTGTGACCTGAAAATGGTCTATCTCATTCAGAATTAATATTCTAAAGCCTTTCTGTTCAAAGGTAGAACATTCTAAAAGTAGGGTCAGATCCTCGAGCCCCGTGTATTTTAAGAATATATAATAATAACACTTATTTAGCTTTTATCACAGAATGTTTATATCTATTTTACTGCCATTTAGCATAACATTTTCAATCTTCTAAGCAGTTCAGTCATGTTATTAGGTCTTCTGGTAAGTCATTGGGTACTCAAGGGTGTAAGAGTCTACTGTAGTTCCTTGAGATATCAAATAAAGCAACTAAACACAGAAAATGCTGGTTTGTGGCAACAAAATACTCTAGCACTTGAAAACTCAAAAAGCACAGGGGGTTCTATGTCAACCTTTGTGACAACAGCTGGTGTATATGGCAAGGATGCCACAATGCAGCTGGACTGACAAGGGGTCAGAAAGTCGCTTTTCCTTCAGCTTCATCAAAGGCTAAAATAATTTTGTGATGAACCTTCTACCTGCTCCCTATCTGATGAACTCAGAACAGAAGCATTCAGTGGAGGTCTTGTCTCTTAAAGAAAGATAAAATTGACAGCAACCTGTGCTTACCATAACTGCAGCAATTTGGGTTGCAAGTAATCCATTAACTACGCATGTCAAAAAAAGAACATCATCATTTTCCATATTTAGAATGAAATTGCCTGCAGCATGACTGCCTGTCTCCAGAGCAAGAATTTTTATCCTTCTGTGGGAACTTTTTTGTATCCCCTCCCTTGTACAGCAATGAAAGTACACATCTGAGGTTTGAGTTTGGATTAGACAACTTACAGATATCTGCTTGTTCGTTTTTAAACCTGCTTTTCATCACGTCAGTGTAAATTGTCTCATCAGCCTTTTTACTACTGCTTTTTAATCTTGCTTACTGAAATAACTGGACTCTCAGTTTGAAGAACTTCTGCATTATCAGCAGGTTTGGTTTGTTTCCTGTAGTGCTGCTCTGTAGGTCATTTGTGTTATTTGAAAGTAACACAGGCCCAAAGATCTACACCTGGTAAGTTCAATTGCCACTAAACTGAGTTAGATACAAATTCCATTTTTTGCTCTGTTTGCATTTTCTGACTTGTAACTTCAAGCCCTCTTTCTATTTGTCGTCTGTCCATGCTTTGCCAGAAATGAACAGTAGAACTGTGATACTGTTAAATTCTCAGAAAATGATGCATCAGAAGTATTTGCCTACTGAATAAGTGAAACCTTTCACCCATATATTTCACATTATTGGGTAATTAATGATGATAAAAGACAGAAATATACTTTTATGTGATCAGTTTAGTAACTTGTCTTCCCTTACAGTTACCAGTGATCATTTATTGTGATCTAATAGTCTTTTATTTGCCTCAAGGCTGAAAAATCAATGGTTTTTTGTAGTATTTTTCCCTTTGTGGTATTAAACTCTAAATTTTTAGTAATTTTATGTATTTTTAGCACTTGATTTTAATACATTAAAGGCCTTTTCTTGTTTTGAACCCTTGGCTAGAAAGTATTGATATTTCAAAGCATTAGCTGTTTGCTGTCAAACTCTTTGATAAAAATAAGTTAAAAGGCAGATTGTACGTCCACAGAACGAGCTATTTCTATGCAATTTTTTATTCTTTATATTCTTTTTTTCTCTCCTTGCACTACTTACGTTGTATAAATTATGTCCTTCCATGTGATTGAGTAAAAGCTCTCTCCCTTACTTAAATGTATTGTAAGATATGTAAAGCATAAATACACCAATAGATAAGGGTCACATGCAATTTCATAATGAATGTTTTATTGCTCACTTGACCTCCTGGGAGGCTGATCAGGAGCATTACAGCAGAAAAATACAGATTTTTTTTCTCCAAATGTCTCACATGGACATTAGAAATACATGAAATCCTGTATCAAAGGATCAGTCTCTTGCTCTACTTTATTCCTCTGTTAAAACACAGCTCTCTACTAAAAGCATCTCTTCCTCCATTACTTTTCTTCTTCCTTTCAAGAGAAAAAACCTCAGCCGTGCTTAGTAGGGCTATTTAAATAAAAGGTTTCACAACAAATCCACTCAATGCGATTTGGCAGAGCTCTTCCCTGCAATCTTCCTAGTTTAGAAATAAATTTACCCAGTCATATACAGGTCTGTAGAACACATTTATTTCTTTCAGTTTAAAGGCTTTCCAAACCCTTGAAACCTACCAAACAGTTTGAGTTTGGAGCGGGTGAGGTAGGGGTTGATGATTGTTTTTTCTTCTTCTCTCTCTCTTTTTCTTTTTTTTTTTTAATTTTATTTATTTATTGTTTGTTTGTTTTGTTTGGGGGGGGATGTGGTTTGTTTTTTTGTTTTTTTTTTTTTTTAATAGATCTATATACAGCACTTATTGCATTAGAGGTGGGGTTTATACAGTAGCTTAAATGTTAGTACACATTCCAATTTTAAAGTGGTTTGAACACAAAACAAGAAGGTAACACAAGAGGGAGCAAGTTTCCATTCCACCTGTTGAAATGAGGCTACTGATGCTTCAGAGCCCAGGGAGGGAGCCTGCAGGAGGAACCTACTGTAAAATAGGCTATATACTGCTGCCTACTGCTTGCCCAAACTCCAGATGAAGTATACCAATGATATTTACATGTGAACTGAATATTCTATGTCTGCTTTTCTACATGTTCTGTATGAGAGCTCTCTGTTCTCTGTATAATGCAATTCTCATGCTTATTAAGCAGAAATAACCAAACATATTCATCTGAAATAACAAATATATTCTTAATTTCTATTAATGTTCTTGCTACAGTATCTTATAGTATTGTCTGTAATTTTGCTTTCATTCATATACCACAATAAATATAATTTTTAAGAGGAATTTTATTTTTTTAACATCTGTAGTTTCACAAGATTTCTGTGATAAATTAGTCACTTAAATTGACCTATCTTACATCCAATACAGCTGAGGTTGTAATTAGCCCTACGAAGATACTAACAGTGCAAAGATGGAAGAAAATCGCATGAACCATATTATGATGTACCTAGCACTGTGAGAGTAGGCTTGCTTTTGTACATTCTCTCATTGTAACATTTAATCTCACCTTCTGTCAAAAAGACATGCTGGCAAAAAAATATCTTGTCCTAAAATTTATCCTAATCAAAGAGCAAGGCGAGAGAGCTCATGTCAGCGAGCCACTCCCAGGTGTGCAGAAGCTGGAAGCCTTGTCAGAAGCTTCCTTCTTCCTGAGCACCACTGAGAGTGCTCATGGGTCAGGGCAGCCAGCTGAGGGACAGGGTACTGCCAGCTCACCAGTCACTTTCTACAGACTACTGGTGGCAAGTGAGCCCTGTGGTGGCAACAAAAATGAAATTGAAGTACTTTTACAAGGTGTTTCTCTTATAGAAGACCTTGCTGCTCTGTGGCCTGTTTCAGATCCTACAACATAGTCTGAATAATAGTATTACCCACTGATTGTATGGGATTGTGATGTGCTGCAAAGACTTTTAGGAAATGCAAGTCTACAAGAAGAATCTTAGAAAAACTGAAAAGCAGCATGGAGATGTTGGACTGAGCAGAAGCTAATGTGTTTAGACGAACCTATGGTTGCAGACTTATAGTCTCATACAAAACATTCAGCAGGAGTGGTCAGCAGGGCCTGTAAACACCTTTAGTGCTCATAGTCAGCACACACACAGTTAGGCAAATATAGCCTAATTCCCTCCCCTGTTCCCTGCAAGTGGGAAAATTAAATCTGCTGATTGAATATCCTGTTTCCCTGCAGAGGGTTATAATAGCCAACATGCCATGTGAAAATAATTCAGTCAGATAGCTACAGACTTTTTATTCTGCAGGTGGGAATAGCTTGCTCTGAGATGGATAACAGTTGCTATCTCCACCTGTTTTCCCTCTGAAGTAGCTTCAGAACTGCCGTGGTTAAGTGAACTGGAATTTAGTTCACGGGTTTAGGGATTAGGAGAAGTGGAGTTTCTGAGGCCAGATTGGTGCAGCACACTAATTTTGGTTGATTTTAAAATGCTTGGCTATAAACCTCTTGGCACCTGTTTCATCGGCAGCTCTGTCACCAAACAACATGAAAGAAACTCATCCAACACAAACGTGATGCAAAGAATCAGACACTTATTGGCGGTGCTGGGGACATGGAGGATAGTGCCTCCAAAATGTGTCCCACTCAACAAACAAAACCCACTCCTTTTATATACTTTTTTCTGCTAAATCATCATTACATAAGCTCTTTTACATTCCATGCATACTATGCCCACTCTTAAATTTAACCTTTACATATTCTCTTTCCAATAGTTAATAACTTCATCTATATTCTTATCCTAAAACAATCATTGGCTATTTCTACTGAGGTCTACTGATTGGAATCCTTGATATTAGAATCAATATAGGAAGGGGAGTGGATTTCCAAGCAGCATAGCTGGTAAGCATGATGATTTCCATAGCTTCCTAACTGAAAAGTAACGGTTCAGTAACATCTTGGCAAAGTTTCTGTGGTTACACATTCCAAACACAACCCTCCTGATATTTCTTTACCTGATCCTTCACGGTTTTCTACTTGTAATCATAGCTAAACCTTTTATATTATTTACTTGATTATTTGATCAAAATATTAATAACAGCTCTGTCAGCAGACAGAGGAACAAACAGAGATGAGTTGCAGTCCAGTCAGTCTTCAGAAAACAAGCTTTCAGTCTCATGAGGTGAAGCTCTTGCTTCCCTCTTGGGCACCTCTGGCAGGCAGGAGATCCCATTGTACTTCAGGGCCACTTTGGCTTTGAAGCATATAAAATTTAAATTGTTTTTTGGTGGCTCTGACCTTGACAATGCTGCAATTTCTAATTACAGTTGGTTTTTTTTTCAGATACCCTCATGTTTTTTCATATGGTGCAAATTGCTCTGATATGAGTGACTGCATGCAACTGTACTACACAGTTTTGTTCAGGGTCCCCACCCACATTAGGACAGATAAAATAATAAAAATAATGACCTTTATTAATTTTGATCACCTCTAATTATATTTTGACTGTCTTTATTTTATGAAAGAAAATGTAAACTTTTAAAATTTTCTTAACAAATTTTATGAATTATATACATTTTAGGAGAAGGATATATATGCTTATATGCTTCTTATGCTTCTTCATTATTCTGAATGTTAGCTTTTACACAATTTCATAAGGTACTAAAATATTTGTATCATGAATGATTAGGTCTTGTAAGAAGGTTCAGAACACAATCAGTTCCATGTTTTTTCAATTTTTTTTCCCAGTTCACATTTTGAAGGATAGTGCTAATGATATTTTCACTTAGAAAATTAATATTCTTGAACAAACACAACAATTGCTAAAATCTACAGAAAAGCAATAAATAGGAGAGGATATGCAGAGTCGGTTTCAAAACAAACACGTAAATGTTTGCAATTGTTTCAAGAAAAGCTTTGAATATTTTAAATTATACAGGGATCTGAGATTGTAACATTGCCTGTGATTGCTGAAAATATTTAGAATTTGTGTTCCTAACTGTGCTTTTTATTTCATCACAGTAGCTAACTATTGCACTCTAGCAGATATTTAGTTCATGCAAGATCATAAACTGTAAATCACTGTTAATTTCATAGAAGTAATTGATCAAAAATTTATTATAATAACGCATAAATTTCATTTTTTCAAGTATGTTTGTGCCCATTGAATCAGAAAGTGTGGTAGCATATAAAAATTCACCTTTTAGTTGAACTTTCATAAATTTTAATTTTGATGAAAAGGAACTTTTTAACCTGAAAAGAAGTATCAGTGTTCACAAGAGAGAGTTAAAAATTTGGACACTGACCTCAATTTTTGGTACCAAAAATATTACTTGTGCATTTTCCATTGCACATTTCTTATGAGAAAATGGACCATGCAGTCAGCTGGAAACATGATTGCTTCTGGGCTGTATCAGAAATGGCAGGGACAGTGATCATTGTCCCTAGTGACCAGATATAGCCCCTGACCAGGGAAACTATGGGATGGGAGAAAAAGCTGAAGGCTCTACGCCAAGGCCTCTGCTCTTCCCTGTGTGTCAGCAAACACATTCTCCAGCATCAAAGGTCGTTGTTCTTAGAGGAAGAACTAGACAACTCTGAAAAGGTGAACAGATTATGGAAGACAGCTATTTATGAAACTAGAGTTCTCTTAATGGCACGAAGGGGCTGAAGCTTGCTTTGCCCCCTTTACTTCTCAGGATAATCACTTGTGCCTGGAATTTGTGAGCTCAAATCTCTTGCACTGCTAACTGTGGAGCCAAGTGTAAAATGTTGAAGCATGGGAGGTTGGAGGAGTTCATTAAATTACCTCCCAGTTCATCATCTGCTCTACAGCTCTGTGAGGCAGTTTAGTTTCTTTGACAGTCTGACCTTTCTGTTTAAATAGGTTGGCCTGCCATGGAGATGGTCTTCTGGGACTTTTGAGGCCAGAGATATTTTGTGCTTAGTAAGACACTTTAAGATCCTTTAAGTTAAAACTTCCATTTGTAGTCATTCAGATTACTTTTAGCTGTCATTCACCTCTTGCAGTTATCCTTGCTTGTCCAGCCTTGCTGATTTCTTTCTTGATTTTTTTTAAATGCATTTCTTGTCCAGATAGCTTCCTGAAGAACAGTCAGGGCCAGACATGGGAAAGTGCAATGCCTTTAGGCAGTTTCTCTTTTTTACTTCTTTTCCCAGTTATCTGAGAATCAATCAAGATGTGCACTCCCTCCTTACCTTTTCAATAGAGTGCTCATAACACCTCCAGTACCTTTCCCAAGAGGTTAATTCACCATTTTCAAACTTGAGAATGAGACCTTACATGTATAACTTATACCTGGTTTCTGAAATAGATAGATCTATATACACATGCAATTTTTTGAAGGCTCCACCCATTTGTTTACTTATTTTTTTAAAAAAGCCTTGGCAAGTGCCTTTGTTCTATGCTGCATCTTTACAACAAGCTACTTCACAAGGAAAGGCAGCAAAGGAAGTAAAAGCCACAAAAACTTGCAAAATAAGCAGCACACAGTACAGCACATAATAAACAAGAGCAACATTAATTAAAATGTGGTCCTTGTCATTCCTAACTACATCGTGTCAGAAATAGCAAGCAGTCCAATCACATTTAGAAATAATTAATGGGAACTCTGTAGTAAATTAACATAATAAATAACATTATAATTACAGGAATTATACATACAATTACTAAGAAACAATCAACACTGGCAAGAGGCATATTTTACTGCACTTTTGTTTCTATAATTTACAGTTGTATCACTCATTGAAAGTTATCCCAAGACAAATGGCAGCTAACTAGTATTAGAAAATATCAAATAACTATTCTTGGGATACTAGGTAGCCACAGTGGAGTTGAATTATTGGTTTTTCTTTAGTGAATAGTTAATTCAGCAAAAAATACCCTATCAAACACAGAGTTTTGGTTGTCCCAATGTTGCTTGGACTGAAGTTGTATTTCATGCTTCTCATACAGCATTTCAGAAGGCAGCACACTTGCTCAACTTAAGATAAGAAAATGTTACATTTTTAATTGATACTTCAAACAACCCCATGCATTCCACCTTATCATGCTCTTCTTTTTCTGTGCAGGAATTGAGTAAAAGATTCTAATATCTATGTGTTGGATATGTGAATACATTTCTTTTCTGCTTTATGTAAATAATTTGAATGTATAAATACTGGAACTCAGTTCTTCTACTTGTGTGTTCTAATCTCCAGGATTGTTCCCTGCTCCATATGAGACACCTCACACATACCTAATTTGAAGTTTTCTGAAAAGAAAGACTTAAGGTGTTCACTTGAAGGAAAAGATTTAAGTTCAAATACGTTCTTCCTCTGAGAGGGAGCAGAATATATTTTTTTTCTTAAATTCTCTATATTCTAGTAAACTGAGTCGAGCATTTTGAGACATAATATCCTTAATGATCTCTTCATGGAGTTTTGTCTGTTCTGGGAAATACTTAAATAGTCATTCTGATACCTGTAGGAAGCTGGCTGTACCCTTGTATATGTTACTGGCATTTTAGTAAAATTTTCATTTCCCATCATTCAGCAATGTGTTTTATTAATCAGGGTTTATGTTTCTTCAGTTTTCATTCACTTCTCTAGTTATGTTGAAATTGTTATGCTTTCAAGGCACTAACTATAAAAGAATATTCTGGAATTCAGTAGAGGCAGACACAGGGTCACCTGTAGGCTGTTTACTTCTATCTGTAATAAAGTTCTAGAGATGTGTAGTACTCCATGCCAAAAGCTGTAGAAGTAAGATTAGGTTTTCAGTTCATTATGTATTTAAACTCATAATTAAAATGTTGTCCATGTTTTAACTTGTAACGAAAGAGTTGGGATTAAGAAGCAATAAAATAGTTACATCCATGGAAAGACAACAGGCTTCCGTGTATTCTAAATATAACCCTATGGTCAACTCTGAATTTTCACACAGGGGAACTTATATTAAATCTAAAATATATTAAATGTGAACAGAGAATTCAAAGTTAGTGTGGATGGAATTGAAAATGAGCTTTCCCACTTTGAGAGGAAGTTAAAATATGCTGTCAATAACATTAATGGATAATATAATGCTGGTGTTCCTTAATTAAATCATGTATGAAAAATTGCCAAGCTATGCTGAATTGCTTTGCCCACAATTGGAAATTCCCAAGTAGTTTCTATTGTTACAATAGTAACCTTGTATTGTAACTAATAGTTAAAAATAGATTTTATAGGGTCTATTGGCTTTGTGAAATTTTCCTACCTGCTTCAGCTAGGTAGAGCAGTCAGCCAGGATCCCAGCACAGAAATAACTCTGCCTCAGGACCCCTTGAACCACCCTCTGCAGGAACTTACTCCAGCCTGCTGATGATAAAGGCTGCAGAGACTGCTTTAGTAAGTGGATTATTTGGATGGTCAAAACTGAGTGGTGTCAATGCTTGTCTGCACCTTTGGAAAAAGCCTTGAGTTCCTGGTGTCTGTTTTCTCCTTCTTTCCCCCTTCATTTTCATTGCAGTTTTCTAGAGGTGTAGAGCAAGAATTTAAAATAATTTAAGTGCCTAAAGTGTCAAACTGGTATCTAATGGAATTTTTGAAAGTGTTTAACTGCAGTTGGAGTTACAAGATATATCTTTGAAGGAACCTGTGAAGAGAATTCTTTTAAATCAGTGAAAATCAGAAAATTCTTGGAAACCGCATGTATCATCCGTGCTTTCTAGGTACCTAAACACTTTCTGTTTTTCTGAACACTTCTACAAGTCTGTCCAATAGTCCTTTGTAAAGGTTCTCCTTTCATACTGCCATATTGATGTTTTCCACAGATTTAGCCAGAAAACAACTCCAAAGGTGTGTAAACACCCTAAGATTATTTTTAATTTCAAAGATGTGTTTTCCGTGATTTCTGTGATAGCATGATGTATTTCATTATATTTTAGAGCAGGGGGATTAAAGAAAGATTGAAAAAAGGTCATCAACAGGTTGAAGGGGGTTATTTCCAGCTCAGCATGATAATGGGTGTGCACGCATCTTATAACACATGTTGATCAAAAGCCTATTGAAACAAAACATAGGGTTTTTTTTTTTTTTTTTTTTTTACTTTTATGGAACTTTACATCATATTTTGCATTAAAATAAAAAACAGTCTGTTTTTCTTCAAAATCAAATCGGTACAGCAAACCAAATACCTCCTTTCATATGTTACAATCCTTCATTTGACATTTCTGCTAGTATTTGCTACCATAAAGAACTCCATGGGGGTTTCCTCCTAAGCATTGTGATAAATTATAGGATGCTAGGCAGCAGAAGAACAGTTATACAGCAAATCCTATCAGTTCTGCTGGTTTTAAACCATAGCTAGTTAGGTTGGACTGTGAAATAAAAGGAAAGTCCACAACATTGTTTCTGAAGAGAAATCTTTGCTGTCTCTGTAAAGAACTTTGGTAAATATAGGGCACTTCACCCATTCACCCTCCTTTGTTTCTGATGTTGCTAATCCTGTTGCTGTAGCTATGTGGCATTTTTTCAATTAGCTTTGCAAAGAATAATCTGCCATCTCTTCTGTGGAGCAGGTTTGAGAGTTTGGACTTAGTTCTGCCTAGGAAAAATTAATTACTGTGATAAACTCCCTAGATATTAATTGTCTTTCCTAGGAGAGCGTAAGCCTTCATTATCTCTAAGAGAGGTTTACACCAATTCTTTTCTTGCAAACTGCTTACTGTGTTCTGTCTGTGCTCTAAAACATTACTGGTAGAACAGCATATTTTATTTATATTCTTAGGGGAAGAGCCAGTTATGGGCATCTTCTTGTTTATCACTAGGCAGACTTATCCACAAGAAAAATTAGTGTGTTTCAATAGTGCCTAAGACAGAAAACTACTGACTTGCCTGGTTCCCTGACAACAGCCCAGCTCCCACATCTTGTGGTTAACTTTCAGAGCTTAGCTGGCACTCAGACACAAAAGAAAGACGTCATTCAGGTGTTACGAATAGGAGACAGGGGTTGAGTTAAATCTGCCTTTTGCCTAGGCCTTCAGCAGCAGGCAGCAACTTTTATTGGGGTGCCCGCACCCCAAAACCCAGTCTCGTTCGCAAGTTCTTTAATAATGGGCCGATTAGGTCTAATATAAAATGAATTACTGTTTATTAGACACAAGAAAACAACAAGGTAAGGAACTAAACAAACTATATACTACACAAAATGAAATAGAAACAAAAGAAAAAAAAGTAAAACAAAACAAAACAACAACAACAACAAAAAAAAACAAACAAACAAAAAAAAAAACCAAAAACCCTACTAGTAGATAATACAGCGCGTATTGAGGTACCTATTGTTACAGCTAGCGAAGAAGTAATACAATTTAGGAAACCAATATGTCTTACCAACTCCAATTTGGTGATGGAACATACATTAGAATCCTTTCACTCAATCCTCAAGGAAGTAACCACAGGCCTGCGTCCAGACCTGGGGAGAAGTCCCTCCACGCTTCAGAGTATGTGCAGAAAGCTTCTGCCTTTGTGATATTTCGTGTGTCTTTTGTAGTGTAAAAGTGTGTCTTTCGGTCACTTATTTATTCTTTTCATCTCTTTCCACACCTGGTTTTCCCGTACCAGGATGTTGATTCCTTGGTCGGGATTCAGGCTCTCAGGCGCCAAGAGATAATCTCTTGCAGAGTCGTTGACTCGGTCATTGACTCGATCTGGGCTATCTATGCCAGCTTTGTGGGTGAGAGATGGAGGTGGAACACCCTGTCACATCAGGTCAGAGGGAGAATCTTAACAGTTGCACATAGCAAGAAAGTGCTCGAGAATAGCTTATATTTGAGTTACTTTGTCCAAGTTCAGTTTAAAACAAATGGCTGCTGTGTAGAAATAACAGGAGAAGGACCAGGCTTTAGAAGGGTTTGTATGATTTAAAATTAGTAAACAACATTGTTATTTTCATTGAATTAAAGGTGATGTGTAAGAATGATGATTTATACTGTTAGACTATTATCGCAAAAACTCAGAGCTGCCTGCTTTTCTGTATTATGTTGAACATAAGGGCAGGGAAATTGTTGTTTATTCCATTTGCCCCCTCACTCCAAATTCTTTTCTAGGGAGGCTGAAAATGGATCAAATTTTTATGTGTCTTGAACTCAGAAGAATATCCAAGTGCTCCAGACAGTATGAAGAAGCAATGCTCACTATTTCAGTTACAAGAACTGGATTCTAGGTAGGTGATGCAGATGAAAAGTGATAGTTATATTTTTCTGCCTAGCTCACCTGTAAGTTCCATAAGCAGCAAGTCATTCTTTATTAATTCATTTAAAAATAGAGTGGGACAGGAGAAAGTAGTGATTAAATAAAAACTGCAAGAGTCACTAAAGGAAAAAAGAGTTCACAAAAATGTTATTTCCTTGCTGGAACTCTAAAAGCAGATGGATTTGGGATTCCCAATAAATCATTATCCAGTTGGAGAAACAACCAGATTGAGAAAATAGGCTTCAGGAGGCATTTTTTGCTGTAACTTGCTCAAACAGAGCACAGAAAAACCACCTGCTAGGAGAATTATTCCAAAGGGATTCTGCTGCTGCAATCATGTTATAGGTCTTTAAAGTGCCAGCAGCTCCAATTAAGAGCACAGAAAAAGCATGTTACTTTTTTTAAGGCTGGTCTAGTGAATATGCGTCCTTGCAACTGGGAAATGAGATCTAATGAGGCCTACAAGTCCTCTGTTTATTGTGCACTGTTTAGTTCCATATAACTAACACCTAGTTTGGGGAAAATACATAAGAAGAAAACTAAGTGTCTGAGTTCTGTTGTTATTTACTAATATCACTCTTAGATTTCTGGGGGTTTTTCTTTCTTTTTCTTCTCTCTCAAGCTGTGACTTGTGTAATAGTTCATTAGCTAAAGTCAGCTTTTCACTGCAATTACTTCAGTAAGAAAACCTATATATTTTCTGGTTTTTTCCTTAATTCTGCCTTTTTATCTGTACAGAAGTGTTTAGTCTGATCATTGAAAATATCTTTATTTCTTCATATAATTATAATAGATAAACAATCCTGTTTTACCATTTCTGACATACAAAGCTTTTACATGGGCTGGAAAGCAATTATCAGTGTTGGATTCTTATTGAAGGTAGTCTACTCTGCTAGCACTGTTAAAAGATTTGTTAATTAAATTCTTTACATTCTTGTGTTCATCTTAACTTCAAAACAACCTGAAGTTATTACTGTATAGAACAGGTTGGCAAATTTCTGTAGACCTCTATTATCCTATCAAGCCTTCTACCAATAAATCATTTAGAGGAAATGGGGATGGAGGTGGGGAGTAAAAACCAAAAATAGTAATGAGGGAGTAAGAAATTTAAGATTAATGTGTCTCAGGATTTCTACATCAGACAAGGTATGGAAATATTTACTCTGGTGTCATAATTTTAACAAAGGCTAGTGTAGAAGTCTTTGTGTTGGAGTAGGTATTTTGATCAATTTCCAGCAAACAATTGATCTAAGAGTGAGAGAATGCTCAGCTGCATTTTAGGAGCTTTGTATCTGTTCTTATTTTCACCACAATGAGGGGATTAAGTACAATGGATACTTAAAAGGTCCTGCTGTATCTGCTTAGTCCAAAAATGAGATCAAGCCTATGTGGCACAGAAATATCACAGAGGAGACACAAAAATGGTTCTTATTATTACAAAAATCTTGCCTACTCTTCTATAATCATAATATGAACCATCATTTTGTTAAAATTATATTCTTTTCATGACTTTGTGTCAGCTAGAGCTCACCCAGTATGCCTGGTAAGAAAATAAAATGGGTTGCAAATTTGTATTTCAATGTGTGGATATTATGCTTCTTTGTATAAAAAGATGATACACATTTTATTAAATAAAAATAGAGGCAGGGGTTACAAAAAGCTCGAATCACTCTTACAAATGGGGAATAGAATGTAGATCATCCTCCCAAGAATGCTTTTATCACTGGGTCAGAGAATTCTGATTGTCCTTATGATTTTTCTTTCTTCCTCTGATTCAGTTAATCCTCTAATATGACAAGCAAAGATGAGCAACTGCTTTATCTTTTTTTGAAAATATATTGTAGCTTAATGGTTTTAGACTGACCTTACTGAGTCAAAAAAGTGAATCTAATTCCAGTCAGGACCAGAAAAGATTTGGATGCAGGTATACAACTGCCTATCTAAATCTCATATCTGCGGAACTGTTGGCTAAAATCACTTGGTCTCAGCTTTTGTCAGAGGGGACCTGGGCTGCACCCTCCATGGGAGGCCTGAGTAAGGTAAGGGCTGAGTGAAGTGCAGAGTCCTTACAGCTCAGAGATGCCTAGAGAGGAGTAGGATTTGCACAGTTCCATTAGCCAGGAAGGTTAACTTGGACCTCCCCTGTGGCACCTCAGCTTCTGTCAAATGGAGGCAACAGGAATTGGTAGGATTCTGACCACACTGCAAAGTGGGTTGAGAAGACAGGGAATTTTCTTCTGGGGAGCAGTTGGGTTTTTAGCTACAAATGTTACGTGCAACAGTGTGTTACCTTTGATAAGAGGAAAGCTGTGATGAACACCTTTAAAGAGCAAGTATCACTCATGGAATCACAGAATGGGTTGGGGTGGAAAAGACCTTAAACATCATCCATTTCCATCTCTCTGCCTTGGGAAGGGATACCTTCCATGAGACCAGGTTGCTCAAAGCCCCAGCCAGTCTAGTTTTGAACACTTCCAGGGATGGAGCATCCACTGCTGGGGCCTGCCCAGCCTCTCTGGACAATGTAATTTCAATGTGATTTCTTCTGTGATATGTAAGGAGCAAACAAACAGATGTTAATTCTGCATATTTCACGAGTCTAATGGCAACTGTTATGATATTACAGCAGCTATGAAATGGTGTTATAGCCATACTGTACTGTATGATTTATCAGTAAGTCTATACTAACACTTTCTATATTTTGATATGCTAGACAGTGATATAAAGGTCTAGACAAGTGAGAAAAAAGCCTCATATAATTTTTTCCTTTCCCCCAGATTCTTACACAGCTTAGATGAGTCTTTTGTAAAAAAAAAAAAAAAAAATTATTGTTGAGGAAATCAGTTTTTGTCCCATTTTCTTGGAAATTTCTTGTAACTTCAAGCATAGCATTTGTTTTACCCCTGTTTAAACTCCGAGTGGGATTTGATGTCCAGGAAACAGTTTTCCCACTTCATGACTTGTAAAATTGAACACACCATTGTCTGCACAATTATCTTTTATCATAATGCAAATGTTAAAAAAAAAAAAAAAAGATACTAATAGCTGACATGAACAGAAATACTCTGTGTTATCTTCCACAACACAAAGAAGTCTTGATGCTAAAATTTACTTATTTGATACCTACCTTTTTTTTGGGTGTAGAATATGCTATTCCACAAAAAAAAAAAGAAAACAACAACAACAAAAACCAAACCAACAAACAAAAAAAAGAAAAAAATAAACCATTCCTAAATCTCTACAGTCATGCCAAGTCTCTTCAGCCATTTCTAAATCAGTGGGTGTCTTGAATATGGAAAATCCACAGTTCCTACTGAGTTTTACAATGTTAAATCAGTGCTGTTTCCATATTGGTCTTGCCTGAAACATTTACGGTAACATGTTATTTTCTCTGCCAGAAATCAAATATATTCCATAGAGCATAATGAAGGACTAAGTGTGTCGATTTCAAACTTAAAAGAAACTGTTCCCTTTGACACTTTGAAATATTATTTTGTATTTATGAACCAGCAGAATATAGTATGCATAAACACAACACTGTCTTTGCCAAAAGATAATCACAAGCTTTGAAACACCACAGCAATAACTCTTTTCAGGATGCTGTGATTAGAGGCCTCCTAAGTACTTATGGAAAAGAAAAAAAAATATTAGAGTTTAGATGATAAATAATAATAGGTTCAATATAGAGTTGTTGAAAAGAAATAACCTTTTTATTTTTCGATATATATTTTAAATATTATGAAGTTGTTGTTTATTCAGCGGTACCTGAAAAAACAAATACTGCTATTGCACTTCTTCAGCTAACAATATGCCTTCAGTAAAAACCAAGCTACTGTCTTTGTTTTAGAATTGTGCAGGGAGAAACAGATCCAAACTGTGTTGCAAAGCTACAGTCCCACAGGCACTCACCAGATCGCTATCATGTGTGGGATGATAATTTCTTTCTGTGCAAAGCTGCATGGGCTGGGGACTTTGACAAGTTGCTCTTGTTTCTGTCCTTTCCTTTTTTAGATGATTTGAACTCTTGGAAATACTCACTTTATGTATAGGAAGGATATGGAGATGATACAGAGCACTGGTCTAAAGTGTTCCTTCACAAAATTAATATCAAGCTTTTATCTTGTGGACTTTTTATTGATTTTTAGAGAGTATATGCTGATAGAAGACATACAGAAAAACAACTGCCTTTAAAATACTGCTGATACTGACAGAAAAGAACAGTAACATAAATATTGATTAATTTCTGTTGTCTACCCAAGTACAGCTAAGGAAACTTCCCTGGCTCCAAAATTACATAATACCATAAATTAATAGTCATAAATTCTACAGACCTAGCTACCTTATATGCATTTTGTGTAACTACTATGGTTGCCATAAGAGGTGCAATATTCACTACAGTATCTTTATGCTAGGTAATGGATGATTATTTCTTTTAAGAATTCCAAATTATATGTTAAAAATACATTTTGTAAAATGGTTTCCCATTAGAAATGAGTTTCTTTCTAGTTTTAACAAGATTTTTCATGCTTCTAACTTGTTCTGTCTTAAATGAAGTCCAGAAAATAGACTTTAAATCCATGATATAAATTAAGCTATTGAATGTTCAGAAACAACTTGATATTACTATAGGTTTATAAAATGACCCCATCCTGTATTAATAAGAAAAAGTGCCACTGTTCTCTGCAGGCGGGTACAATACATCAAAGTAATTAGGTTTTGTATAATTCAAACTGTAAATAAAAAAGATGGTGGCTATAATTGCACTTTCACCTCCCAATCAGATGACCATGCAAAAATTGTAGGAATAGTCCCCACCCGAAAAAACTGAGAAAATGTTTGTGTAAGGATGTGTGGACAGTGAGACTATCTGCTTCAGTAAGACTGGCAGGTCAAGGAACTTTTACTTTTAATGGGATAGTAAGCGAAAGGGAAAGCAATAGACAAAATCAGAGTCACAAACCTGATAAACCATAATGGAAACTGTTCAGCTGCCAGTTGATGGGACATAGGCTTGGAGAAGGACAGCCTGGACTTTACAACTGATAAGAACCTGGGTTTATGACTGATAAGAGGGCAGAAATAAGATGAACATGAGAGTTTTGGATATTTGAGGGAAGTTTCAAGGATTTTGGATATTTGTGGCACTAGGCAAAACTTACTGAGAAGTGTTTAAAGTGCAGTAACTGGTGAGGAACAATAGAGAGGAGCAATTATCAAAGGAGCTCATCATGTAAACAGTTGCCAGTCTGCTCAATAGCTACTTGAAGTACTGTTTTAAATGGTTGAATATTGTACTATCGGAAATTTGATTAAGCAAAGACGGTGAATGCCAATTTACAGGTCTCTAGTCTACTGTACTAAAATCAATAAAATAATACTGATCTGCCAATAAATGATTTAAACACCCTGAGAACAGGGGATTTTTTGTGGCTTGAGCCATGCAACACAAGATTCAGACTATCACAGAAGTAAGAGTAATGATTTCATTTGATGTATTAAAAGAAGAGCTCTCTGTATTTTTGTATCATGACACCCAGTTGTGGACATTACTAAAATACTAAAAGTAGCCTACAGTAGCTCCACAATGTAATATAGTGATAGATTTCTTCTGTCTGTGGAAGCAGAAGACAGAGAGGCTTTTAAGAAGTATTTGTATAAAAGTGCTTTTTTTTATTCCTCAGAATTAAAGTGTAGCACTGTTGACCTTCTCTGCATACTATTTTTTCAAAAAAAAAAAAAAAAAAGAGTTGGATTGAGCAAAATCTGCCATGCAATTGTAAAAATTAAAATATATTAAATTGCAGACCTATAAAGAAGAAATGCTATAAACAGTTTTAATATTCTTTGGAGGTAGGCATACTTATAGGAAACTGCCCAGGTAACTTGATGCATGTACATGGTTTACAGCAATGACATTGTGACAAGCTGCAGTATCTAAAATTTCTCATACTTGTTTTACATCTGTAACTGTGCATCAGAAAATGAGAAATGAAACACAGAGTACTATTTCCACTGAGAAACTAGACATTTAAAATACAATAGAGAGCCTTGTCGGTCTTTGATATTGCTAGTGTTTGAGGGTTTTTCACTATGAAATTCATTTGCTTCAAATAAATACATTTTCCTTCAATTGCTCAGTCTTCACTTAATTTATTAATACTGTAATGAACATACATGATGCACAATTATATTTTCATGTGCCTTCGTAGTGTCATTCAAAATAACAGTTGCTGTGTCATAGATCTCTCTGATGTAGGTGAAAGAGGAGAAAAGAAAAACCTTGGATACAAAAAAATCAATAAATGATTTGCAGTACTGGCAGTTAGGTGACTCACAAGGGTCAAACTCAAAAAATAAGAAGGTTTTTACTGCAGAAATTGTAGTTGGTAATCACTCGGTGACACTTTTTTTTTTTTTTTAAGCTGTCCTTTTGCCTAAGGTATACCTAGAGCATGGATACTGATCACCACATAGTCTATTTTTTCTGACAATTAAAACAGTACATATGAAGTAGAAAAAGAATATTCATTGTACCACACTTTGAGGTCACTTGTGAGAGATTAACAGTTCTTTCCTATTTGATGATCATTTTGGAGAAAAAAACAATCAGATAAAACAAAAGAAGCCCCCACCAAACAAAGAGAAAGTCCTATTTGCTCACGACAAGTACAATTATATGCTGTAAACTTAAATTGAGTCTTCCTGCTGTTACCAAAAAAACTAGCAAATTCTGTTCTAGTAATTTTTAGCGCTGTCTAGAAGTAGTGTGACTTGAAGTTTAAGGGATGTTCGGAAGAACTTTCAGTTGTGGTAGCCTTGTGTTAATGATATTAACATGGATTGTGTGGATTTTCTTTGGAGTACTGTGGATTGAGTGGATTTTCCACCCAATGTATTCTGCAGGAGCTGTGTTACTAATGCAAACACAAAACAGACAGGTCAGGAGTTCATGTTTCTGAATATATTTCAGGCACATATATAATACTAACTTTCGTGATTTTTAAGGAGGAAAAAAAAAATACCAGGTGAAACTAGGCAGAGAAGAAAATATACAGCCAGATTAGGCCCTGTTTAATACAGCAAACTGACCTCTGTCCTGTCCAAGAAAAAATATTGCAAAAATAATATTATAAGAATATTTAAATACATACTATAAAGACTCATAATATTAAAAAGCAATAGGCATGCCTGGTTTCTAAAGCAGAGTCTTTGTGTTCAGAACTGTAGTTGTGACCTCATTATTGAGCATATCCCAAGACCACAGTGAGAAGAGACTGCCCTGAACATCACATCATCGTATCCCTGAGTTTTCTTCCAAAGGAAACAGAGAATGGCAGTGGAGAGGGTGTGATAGTTTGCTGTGACACATCTCCCACTATGCACAAAGGTTGGCGACTACAGTTCAGAGGTGTTGACCAGGATACACACCATTCATCCAGAGATGCAGCAAGGATTCATCCTGGGAGACGTGATTTCTGTTTTGTTTTGATTTTGTTTGTTTGTTTGGGGTTCTTGTGTTTTTGTTTTAGTATTTTTTATGTACAGTGTTTATTAATTTTTCCCTACTGATTGTTTATATAAACTCAATATGTTGGAGAAAAGTATTTTTTTTTAAATATCTACTTTGTTTTTTAATTTCCTCAGAATATAGCAATAAACCAATTACTGTGATCTAGCACTGTCACAGGAAAAAAAATGTGACAGTTTTCTGTCACCAAAAGCTGGTTTGATAATAATGTACAAAAAAAATGTACAACAGTAAAGAAGAAAAATCTTCTCTGCATCACCGAAAGCAGCACATGTATTTGCTTTAAGTTCTTTTAAGGGTATACTGTGTTTATACTTTCTTTGCATTTTCAGTGTTCTGCATCAATGTTAAGTAATGAAAGGGCTACAGGGCCTGATGCTATGATGTTTAAGATCAGAAGACAGGGATTTTCCACTTTATATACAGAACCCAAATACATAGGAAACCTTACACAGAGCTTTGATTTCGCCTTGAACCCATCTATCTATCTAGATAGATAGATAATTTTTTCCTTATGATCCAATTCCTTCTGATGTTCCCAAAAATTTAAATATATCTGTACCTTGTCTAATGTGGGTTTATGATTCTCTATCCATTGACATTTATATCCATGTTATGGATCATACTGAATTAAAATTTAAGAGCTACTTCCATGTACGTTCAAAAAAATTTTAACTTGCAATTTCTGATTTGGTTCTATTTTGCTGATTACTTACTGGTCTGTAGATGGTAAGGACATGGTATCTTTTCTATTCATAAAAACTTTTGAAAATAAATACCACTGCCTTTCTACTCCATTTGTAGAGGTAAAGTTGACAGCAGTTTCCTGATTTTCTAAAGCGGCCAAGCCCATTGATTGGCATGAGTAGAAATCAGATTTCCTATCTTATTCAGAGAGTGCCTTCTAGTTAGATATGCCAAGAAAAGAGGGTAATTCCCTCTCCAGTGGTTGTATGGTGAGCTGTAACATTCTGCAGAACCAAAACTAGTCATACAATTTTTAAAAATTATTTAGAGTTAAGTATTCTCAAACCCATTTTTAAAATATCATTCTTTGGAATAATATAATTTCTTCCATTAAACTGGTAATTTCTTCAATAAAAATGGTAATTTACAAGATCTTGGCACTGAGAATGATTTTAATTATTTCATAGAGTTAAAAGCATAGGACACCTGGATATTTTAATCATAATTTCTGGTATGTCACAGCTAAAAAATGATGCAGCTTTTACCTTGATTAAAGCCTCTCACGACTCAAATTTTAGGTTATACCACAGAAAGAGAGAAAATCAAGGACCATGAAACATGGTTTAGAATAAGATACATCCAAAAAATTCAAGAAAATTGTTGAAGTTTTGGCATTGAAATGGTGATTTCTCTGCCAATCTTAAAGAAAACTTATTTACATTCCCAGACTGGGACTTCGCTGTGATCATAACTTGCTGAGTCAGTCAAGGTAATGAAATTCTTGAGACACTGTTGTCTACTCCTTCTGTAAACTTCAGGATAGTCTCTTTGGTCTAAAATCTCTAATGGTTTGTAGGGACAAAAAAAGAAAGAAAAGCTGATTACTCAAGTCAGTTCTTCAGGAAAGGAAGGGAAAAGTAATCCTGACTTCTACAAGAAACAAGCTGAAACCATGAAACACGCGATTTGATTGCACCCACCATCTAGATGCAGAGCTGAGTATGTTATGTTTACTGACAACACAGGTGAGCAAATACTCCCTGGGACCCATGAAGAGAAACTAAGAGGGGCAGACACGAATCCATTCACGGAGGTGAATGATAGAAAGGACTATGAGGAGTAAAAAACTGTTCCAACCCCACGTATGGTACACTTATTTTAGTTCAAAACTACAAAACTATAGTCCTCTCTTTCTTGAGCGGGGTGGGAATTATAAATATAATTTAAAATAATTCTCAGTGCCTTTCCATGTACTTCAGTGAGAGGCATTGCAATTATATGCTAAGAACAGAGTTATGACTTTAGGAAGGATATGACTATGCTGGTGAATTCAAAGACCACACAGTATGTGTTAGTAACTTTTCCTTCTCAATATTTTTTATCCTTTTGACTGTAATTTTCAAACTTTTTCAATTAAGATTTTCTATATTTTTTGCAATCATATACTAAAGAGTGAGCCAGAAATCTGTCACGTAAGGATCCCCAGCAGAAATGTCCCTGCTCATTATTACCTCATCTGTAATCATTATATTTTGAGATATGTCAGTGAGACAATTTTCAGTCCTGATGTTTTACTGATTAATTCCCTAATGTAATCTTACTAATAAAAATGTTATGTAAA
The DNA here is from genome assembly GCA_013397935.1 of Dasyornis broadbenti. NCBI lineage: Eukaryota > Metazoa > Chordata > Aves > Passeriformes > Dasyornithidae > Dasyornis > Dasyornis broadbenti. The sequence continues at coordinate 3,024,763 of VZRN01004072.1, read as the reverse complement.
ATTAAAATGCCTTAGAGGAGAAGGTGTATCAAAACAATATAATTACTTTTATGAATGTGCAATTTTGTCAAAAAAATATCCTACCAAAAAAACAGAGACCTTCCTTTCATGAAACTATGCTGGCTTTAAATCTTTATTAGTACAGTGCAAAACCAAGCACTTGGCTATTGCACTTACAAGCACTATTGTGCTTGTAACACCAAGCACCTGGTGTTACAGGTGTAACACCAAACTGTTTTCCTCTGGTTTATCCTCTTTTATCTTTTTGTAGGATTAAGCAGATGTTACTATGCTTTTATCCCTTAGCATTGTTCCCGCTTGCTAAGATTTGTTAAAACTGAGTTGTGCAAAGAGTTCCCAAGGTAATTGTTTTATGATTCTTTACTAAAGTATAAGGGATTTTTGACTTAATGGGATGAAATCTTAATACTGAATCACTTCTTCCTTATTTACACAAGCATATTGTATAAATACATCCTTCTTTTTGTCTGAAAACAGAAATCATCATACAACTTGTGGGCTTTTCCAATACTGTTTTCCCAGTGACTAAAAGCTTTTATTCTGCCAGCGAAACACTTTTAGTGCTATATTTGTCATTTTACTAGTAACAGAAACAGAAGGGAGAAAAAGGGTAAAAGGGAAAACCAGGGAAACTACTGGTTTGAATCTTAATGTAACTAACATCACTTCTAAGACCTGAGGACAATTTAGGATTTGTAATAATAAATTAGAGGCTGAAAATGTAACTCATTAATGACAGCCACCATGACTTTAGGAAAGGTAAGTTTGGTCTTTTCTGGTTTCCTAGAACAGATATCAACACTGAGGAAGATTTATAGTAATAATTAGAAACCTCTTTCACCTAAGTTTTCCAATATATACTGCTGTTAAGGGCTCCCTTAGTAAGGTTCTAGTCTTATTAAGATTCTAGTTACCCTGAGGAGTTTAAGTATCAAATGAAAAGAGAAAGACATCTATAGAGCATGAATCAGAGGACCTGAACCCTTTTGTGGTGGTGTCAACCTTATTCCACACAGTATTGCATGATTCTAACACAGCTGAGGATAAATGGATTTTTAGGAGCTACTTCACAGTAGCTGTGTATAATTTGTAACCAAATTTTACTGAGTATCTTTATAGCTAGTTACCCCTTTAATCTTAGAGTAGAATAATATTCCATTTTCTGAATCAAATTTAAAGATTAGAAACCTCATACCATTCTATGAGGCTGCTAGGTTCAGCTGTTAGTTGTTTTATAAAAAAAAAAAATCACCTCACTTGATCTTATTTTAAATACAACATGGTACATTCAAAATATGTTTCTCCTAGTGTCATCAGATTGAAGAAAAAAAGTGACTACAGGACTTATGATATCAGTCCTGCCTTCCTTACTCAGACAAAATTTACATTGCTTTTCAAAGACCTGTGAAAGAAAGAAAGTAGGTTTAGGCTAAGCAGCAATGTGATACATAGCCAGACATACCAGCAAAGGTAGCTACATTTTTTTCAATCATTCCCAGGAGGAGCTCATATGCTCATTTATCTGGAGTGACAGAAAACCCTTATGCATTTAGTTATCTGTGATGGCACTGATGAACATTTGGTCCATATCTTTCCTTTGGAGTTCCCACCTATATGCTACTCCAACTTGTATGCAAATCCCAGTTGAAATATCTATTATTATTCTTATAAGGACATACAGCAATTTAAAAAAACTGTTATAAGTAAATATATATTTGAAGTGCTTTTTCCTATAGGTCCTTTCATATGTTATTAATCCTTTCACACATAGTGAATTTCATGCAAATAGTTCCAGCAAGTAGAGAGATATCCATGAAAACCAATCCTAATATATCTTCTCAAGGTGAATTTCCCCATACCTTAATTAATTAAAAATGTTATCCTAAGTGAATCTATTTATATTACTGCGTATAAAATTGCCTACTTAAAGAATATTAAGTAGTTTTGATGTTTAAGCAATCAATGAGAAAGGCAGAGGAAAGAAAGTGGATTCTTGTTGGCTTATCACAGGACTTCAGAACATGTGTCTGCAAGTTTCTGCAGGACTTTGCTTGCTGTTTTTCAAGGTTATCTCTGTTGGTGGTGAGAGCTAATAAAAGGGTCTAATATTTTGTGTGTAGAACCCAGGATAGTATCTGGTAACGCTTGTACTGAAAATACTGATGGCATATGTTCATTATAAGCAGCTTTTGCAGAAAGATCGCTGAAATCAAAATGATACTTTTTATTGTAATTATTTACCTGGAAAGGAGATTTACCCATCACCAATTTCAAAGGTTGAAATTATTGATAATTAAATATATTAAAAGATTACACCTATTGAAATAACAAACTCTTCCTCTGCTTGATTACTTTAAGAACTTCAGTTTCTAATTTTAAATCAGAAGATGCAAGCAGGACATAAGCTGTGATTTTTTCCAATAAGATTTCCAGTAAGACATCTATGGCATGAGGCCTGTGAAACCTTCACCAGATCTTTTCCTGCAGTATCAGCAACATATCTGAACCTCAGAAAGGGAATTTTTTTCTCCTTTTGCTGTGGAACCAATACAACTTTACTGATATTTAGAAACTAGATTGTATAATTTCTATTCATATTACAAAAAACCCACAGTCCAATATATTTGTTAGAACTACAAGTATGTGTATCAAAATGACATCATATAGTCACAAATGTATGAATTTTTTCAGCAGTTATCCAGATTCTAAAGTACCCCAGTTTTTGTGTGCTTAATGTCATAGAAACATGATTGTCATAAAATGGTTTGCAACATAACTTCTTCATCCCTCACTGGATCTGTCTCATAAAATAAGGTACAAAAAGTTTCAAGCTTCATATGCAAAACTTAGCTGGAACAATTGTAATTAATACCCTGTATTAATTAATGAACAACACTTAAAAGTGCTATCCAGAGTGGTCTGAGGACACATAGCTAAAATATACATATTAGAACAGACAGAACATGGGGAATACATTAACTTTAGAGCAGCAATTAAAGTTTTGTTATTGAGGGTAAAATAAAAAATTAACATATTATTATACATATGAACTAAAAAGTTATAATGTTCTTAATATTTAAATTTAAGAGATTAATCCCACTTAAGATTAGAAGATCCAAAGCAGTTCCTGGCTGTATTGAGAAAAAAAATTAAACACTTAGGGCAAAAAAGTTGTTCCAGTTTTTCAAAGATTTTCAGACTTCGAAAAGAGAAACAGAAGGAGAGTGGGTATGCCATTATGGAAGACAAGGAGGAATTAAATTCAATAGTAAAAGGATTTCAGCCATGGCAATTAAAACAAAAGCTGGATAACCTGAAAATTCAGTAGGAAACCCAAAATTATTTTTAGATGGCAAAAAAGTCAAAGTTGATAAACAGAAAGTAGAAATATCTAGATATATGGAAAACACAAATCAAATCTCTTTGAAAATTATGTATATTTCTTGGTATAATATCTCTTTTTTAATAGCTGCAACATTCAAGAGTTCTAAATTCTCTTTTCCTATTTGTGGGATCTCTAGTCTGTTTAATAGAATTCACCTGATGTGATGAAATTCATTGTTGCACAGGTAGTATTTTAGGGCTCTCTAATTGTGGAATCTGTGGAATGAAATTCCAGTTCCTCTAGAAGGGAAGAACTCTGAGTTTAATTGATGCAGACTTCAGCTTTCCGAGTGTAGACCTTCCATTTAATTCCCTCTCTTTCTACTGATAATTTTTGAAAAGGCATCAATACAATATTGTTCTTATAGAAACAAGGAGTGATTGGTTCTAGAAGCAGATGCCAAAGACAAGGTGCCACAGCGATTCTGTGCAGAATGAAGTTCTTCCTTCTTTCCCTTTACCTTTAAAAAAGGAAAAAAGTTCCCCTGTAGCAGAGAATTGCTGTTCTTGCTTTGTAGACATGTTCTATCCTCCTCAGGATGAATTCTTTCCAAACCTTTTGTAGAAGATGTACCTGAAGGCTATACAATATTCTCATAAGAACCTAAAAAGTTCATCAGTGAGTCATAGAGCTTATTGTCTTGTCTCAGAGGTACAAATGCACAACTTGTTTTAAAATGTTCCTTGTTGTTTGCACAATTTTCCAAAACTGGAATTTAAAAATGTAATGCTCATATATAGTCGGGGTTACACAGAATACCATGATAGGGTTATTTTGTATACGAACAATTATCAGAATTCAGCTCTGACACAGAACAAGTGTTCTGAATCAGACCCCACTATTGCTGATTATTTGAACTCATTAGTTGTGTTATGTAATGTAATATATAGCAGCATTTTACAGATCTGATCACTCATAATTAGGGTTAATTGAATATAAAATGTTTTTTGTCAAGTCTGGAGTCAAGTATTTGCAATGTGGCAAAACTAAAGGCACTACACCTTTATTATACTGGCGTGGCCTTAGGAGATGGGTGTCTGTAATGCTGTTGCAAATATATGATGTTATAATAAACATAATTACCAGGAGAATTAATACTAATGGAAGCTAGTTATAGAGCCATCAAAAGAACATACCACAACTGTTAAATTAATTAGTATAATTATTTCTAGAGTAGGAGGAGTAATAAACTTGTGCGCCTTTTTACCTCCTCCAGTCTCAAATAACAAGCCGAAAACAGCTACTTGAGAGTTCTACTCATTACCATTTTAAGAGGTTCATTTCTTTATTTTTTACTCATTGGTTTCAGATAGAAAATGCAGAAAATTATTTTTTGGCAATTTTCAAACCATATTAGTACTATTTATTAATAATATACTCTACATATAATAAAATGTTTTCTATACATATTCTATATTTTATGTTCATTCTTTACATATGTTTAATTAACGTCTGGAAAACACTTTCATATCTCACAGGCACTGCCTCCTCATAAGGGTGATAAGCAGCTAGATTTTAAAAAAATCATAGAATGGTAAATCTGGGAGGGACCTTAAAGAACATTTAGCTCCAATCCCTGCTGCCTTGGTCAGGGACACCTTTCACTGGACCAGGTTGCTGCACAACCTTGTAAAAAAATCTCTCTCCAGCTCTCTTGTAGCCCCCTTTAGGTACTGGCAGACTGCTTTAAGGGCTCGCTGGAGCTTTCCACACCAAAGTGAAAACTCTTATTTAACTCTGGTGTTCCTAGGAAATCCATGGTAGGAAGTTTTGTGGATCATAATTTTCCAGTTAGAAACTAATGGTGTCTACTTCTACTTTTTTGCACCCTAGCAGATGTTTTAAACATGCCTCTCATTATTTTTGTGACACGTATTCCCAAATCCTATTTTCTTGGATGAGCAGATGAGGAAGAAGCTACCCCAAAAGTCGCACACGAGACAGCCATTCACTTCCTCTATAGTCTGATCCAATAGATTTCAATTAACCTAACCCTTACTCTAAAGCCCTCAGGTATCTGCCCTCAATGCACTCAATCCCTTATGTCTGCTCAAACTCTTTTTTCCTCATTTAACCACTGAAGACCTTTCTTGTCATTGTTGCTGTTATTAATTAGACACCCATCTGTGATTTCTTAAATCTTTTGCTAAACTTATTTTACTTGAACCAATGACGCACAATTCTCCTTCTATTCAATTAGCTGTTTTTAATTGATCCAACCAATGCAAGTTCCTAACCAGTTAGCTAATTTCTTCAATTAATGAAACCAGCTGTCTCGCAGTCGTGTTATTGATCATTTTCAGGCCTAAGCATCTGTTATTCCAGGCATTTTAATGGTCATTTCCAATTACCTCAGATATCGTTATACACAATCATTACCCTGTCTTTTAACTAATTTAATTAATCCGAGGCATTTTCACTTCTCTTATCACTCTAACATTCCAGCCTGTTTTTCTTTAAAAAGAAGTACCCTTCCGTGGGTAGGAAATATAAAAGTACTGCTTCTCATTTCTCATGTATTTTTTCCCAGAACGCATTGCTGACATAATGCCTGGAAAAAAACCTTTCCTTAGTAGGGAGCTGCTACACTTCAGTGTAAAACTATTGCTTCACTCTTTTTACCTTCCAATCTCTACAGCTTTACTTATTAAACTACAAATTTTTTTTAGGATAGACACACTCCCAGTAATAAATTTACAAAACAACAATTGTTCTTTGATAACTACTAGTGTCCAAAATATTCTGCTGAATAATGTTCTACTAGCTGGAACATCCACGAATTTTAGAGAAAAGAATACAGATACCTTCTGCTCATGAAGCTCAATTATTCTGATCACTGGGCCATAAAAGAAGATAGAAAAAGTAAGTTCATATTTAATAACTTTCAGCAGTTTGAGACCAAGACTACCTAGCTGTAAATCTCCTTTAGTCAGTGTTCTCTTATCCAAAGAATGAAGAAAAGAAAAAAGAACTGCAAGAGCAGATTAAGTTATTATGAATGCTTAACCTCACCTGCAAAGTCAAAAGGATAAAACAGAGGAATAAATTGCTGTGTGAATCCGGTATCTCGCACAGAGGTATTTTTCAGGATAGTTATATCAAGAGCATTGTGGGTCTGTGTTTTGCTTTTTTTTTGAATATTAAGGATTAATCAAGGATTAAAGTTGCCACTACTAATTAGAATAATGTAAACCCAAAATCTTCTCTCAGCAGCCACTTGAGTATTGAAAGCAAAGATTAAACTTAGACTCTACATGTTACTTAAGAACACATAGCATTTTAATTACCTGAATAGTCCTTGTAAACTGCATAGGAATGCAAAGGTAGTAGAGATAAACACATTTACTGACTACAATTTAAATCAGAACTTGAGAACAGTGTCCCAAGAACAGAGTGGAGTACTCAATAACTTTATTTAACCAGTTATTCAGAATTTGAAAAATAGAGCACTAGATTCTTTTGAGCTGGTAGCCAAATATATAGTTATGCGGCTTTTTTGATGCTTATCAAATCTTTTAGATAATAGAGGATATAACAGAAAAAAAAAATAGACTAAATTTTTTCCTCATGAAAAGGTATGGAACAAAGAATTAATTTTGCTGCATTTGTTGCAATGCTACTAGTGCTAGAACAATTACACAGCAAATGCCTTATTTCTAGGAAAGAATCACAGCAGACAGTTCCCGGAATCAAAACCAATAATCTATATTTTCTTAAAAAAAAAACCCCAAAATTCTGAATTTAATAACAACTGGCTAGTGTTTAGTGCTTCAGACAGTGAATATGCTAGATGAGCTGTTGATTACTGATGCCTTTTTTCATCTTATGCAATCTTCAGACCATTGGGATAATCCAGCAAGGTGCTGAGTACTCTTTGGCATGTGCTGAGTGCCCCAAGCATTAATACAGTACAAAAAGGTCGTTTCTTCCATGACACTTTGCAGATTTGAGCTTTTGCGTTTATGGACACCCCAAGGCACATCACTGACTTTATACTCTTCATTAGAGCCTTTTAAAAGAGTCACTGCAGGCACTGCCCTCTTGCAAGACAGTGGAATGGCCAATGAACTCTCAGCTTCAGGAGCAAATGGAAGTACCATCTATTTATAGTAACTTTGCCACAAAACCAAGGAAAGACTAGAGACATTTGCCAATGCATTCTTTCTCATAAGATGAAAGGGAAAAGAGCGAAAATAAATGAAAATAATAACTGAGCTTAGTTTTTGAATTTTCTCTTTTCCTTTCATTGTTCTTTTGTGGCTTCCATCTTTCATCAATTTGAAAATAAATTTTAACTCTGAAAAAATGGAAGGTCTTAAATGCTTTGTAAACATTCCATCCATTCTCTGAGCATATGTTAAAAAGTATGCACCTGTGTATGAAAGCTGGAACCATGATGCTGGGTCTCAAAGGTTAAACTAAAACACTTCAACTGAAAACAAAAATATAGTAGTAATAAAAAACTATCTTTAGTATTCTTCTTGTAAACTGCAATTTCAAATGAGAAGTGTCAAGGGTCAAGCTCTAATGTAATGATTTGTCAGAAAGCCTCTGCATAGAAGAAATTGTGGACACCAGCAAAGTTCTGCTCAGTCACTCTTGCGAATGCCTCATGCTGATGCTCTAATACGTGGCTGATTGCAATGTGATATCTGCTAAGTATAAGCTAAAACTCACCTTCCTGTTTCATAGTCGCAGTTAACCGTGTTAAAAAGCTGTTAATGAATAATTCTTCTAGCATTTATTCCTACTAAGGAGAATGAGCATAATCCCTTGAACTGAATATGTCAGTAGCATGCAGCCTTCAGTCTTACACTTCATGAGGTAAGACATTAAAACACAGATGAAGATTAAACCAGACTGATTTTATTAATTGATTAAATTCTTGCAATCATTCTTAACATAAATATACAATAGTATTCAATATTTACACATTAAATTTCACAGATATGTTGAATAAAGAGAATAGACAGCTGAATATTTTTCAGGTAAGTGTGTCCTAAGAGTGTAGTTTAAAAATATGTAAATATATTAATGTTAAGTGTCACTATGTGCAATACGTATCTATTTCTGTTTCCCATGTTAGCCTCTACAATGTGGACTTCAGTCAATCCAAAGCCTAGTGAAGCAAAAGACTTTTGTCTTACAAATTTTAAATTTCTGGTATATAGGTCATTCATGTCGACCGATGTTATTTTCTTACTCTGTCACTTGTCTGCCATTCCAAACCAGCAGACAGCATTGCCTTGGGTAGGAAACTCTTCAGTATTTGATGGTATATAACCAAACACAACGGTAGATAACAAACTTGTTAAACCCTTGTGGTTAACCTTTCTTGTTAACTACAATACTGTAAAGCCTTTATGGCCACAGGAATTGCACAGCCTTTGCTGACACTGAAACAGGCAATGGTTATTACTGAAGGCATCTGACCTAACAAAGCTTCATTGGGAATAACAGAACAACTAGGATCCTGAATAAAAAATGTGTTTTCATATTGCTATATGGAAGATATTTTATCCAAATGTCTTAGCAGCCTGTGTGAATATTCCATATATCCATTTCCTTTTACAATACCAGTTTTGATATTGTCAAATACAAATAATTTCATGCCTCAGTGTTTGAAAACATTTTGCATTGAATCCTATTCAATAAATCTTAATCAAAAAGCAAACGACAAATACAAAATTTGTCCCCACATCCAAAACAGGCCAAAAAAAATCAAAATACTGGTATTCTTTTCAATGAAGTGGTATCATCACTGTGTAGGAGAATAATATTTTTTTGCATTAGTTGCAAGTACTTGAATTTTCTGAGTATTAGAAAAAGAACCATTTATGCCAAAACTGAACCAACAAAAAAAAGACTGTCTTTTCTTCATAAGACAGTCTCTAAAATTTAAAATGAAACATCTGAAAAATAAAAGTTATTCAATGTTGACTCATAACCGCTGTGTAGCTCTCAAAATGAATGGTGCACACAATATAACAAAACAATTGTATACTTACAAAAATTCAAATTTGAATTTGTATTTTTTAATTAATTCCATCATGCCATTTGTATGTAAATTGCTTTGTGTTTCTACTTACAAATTTTCCAATTATTTACTGGAAAATGTTCAGAGAATGAATTTAAAACTGTTACAATTGTTTGTGAATTCTGAATATCAAAATAGAAAATATGTGCAGTAGAATAAGTTGTATCCAATGTTATAATGGAACAGGAACAAGGTGTGTTGCTCATACAGAGTAATGATACTATATAAGAGTGATGTTTATTGTTTAGCAAAACAAAATGTTAAGGAAGAACAGAAGAGAGTCAAGTAATTAGTCCTGATTTCAGAGATATTTCATAAATGGAGATGAGGTTGCTAAAAGTTTTAATAACTAATCAAAAATATGTAAGTTTATACCTAATTAAAAAAAAAAAAATCCAAACAACTATTAGTGTTTCGTCTAGTGACTCTTTATTTTAGATTATTCTCCCATACATACAGGACAGCTCTTCATAGCAAGACAGTCACTAGTTTCTTATATTGACATAGAGAGCAAGAACACTTTTACAAGCTTCTGAGCTTTCATTCTTTTTTGCTTCTCCCTTTTCTTATTTTTAACATTTCTTCTAGAAGTCAATAAATCATGTTGTCCTAGAAAAACGTGGTTTTTCTTTTTACCTCACCTCTTGTCTGCCTGACTGTAACATAAGCACATTTATACTCTCTTCTGGCAAAGCTTGTAGAAATACTGCAAGCAGCTCTCATTCATTTTGGAGGGGGGAAAGAGCATGAAAGCTGGTATGAAAATACCATTGTAAGACTTCCAAACCTGTTTCTTTCTGCCTGCTCTGACCTTTGATAACTTTCCATCCATCTTTAAAATCACAGAAGATTATGGTAAAGGATTTCAATACATTTTCAAGAAAAAAAGGAAGTTTTGAAGAGTGCTTGTTTCCTTAATTGGAAAACTGACACACAAAACTATTTTTATTTTTTCTTATTTTATGTTAATTCAAATTAATCTTCTTCTGAACAGTCCAATGGGAGGTGCATTAATGGATAAATGTGTAGAGCACTTATTGATCTAAGTACGTCAACTATTCATCTTACGGTATGAGCAATTTCATGTTGTTTTAAGCTTTGAGTTATTAATATAAAGACTAATGTTAAGTATGTGATTTTTTTGAAGAGTTTATTGTTCAGATAACACATATGAGGTGTTTTGATGAATTCTAGGAAGAGAATTTCCATAAGATTTTATCTTTTAAAAATGTTATAATTGGATATGCTTATCCAAATTATCATTTACGCGTGCAAATTCTGATGGACATGGGATCCCTGCTATGGGTGTGATTCATGGGTTTTAACCTTTTAAGTGTGCCATTGGATCCAGTAATGGCATACTTTGAAGTTCTTGCACTAAATGTAATGCAGGTTGAAATTTCTGCAAACAAAAAACACAGAAACACAATCAACTTTGCAATCCCTACTTTTTTTCCTATTTGAGATTCATAATATGCTGAAGCTTACTAAAATTTAATTGCAGAATAGTCTTAACTGTATTTTACATTATTGTTTGAAGCTTCTTTGCTCCATTTAAGATTTATTAGTGTTTTGATTTTATTTACCATTAGAGTAATCTAGGTAGTGATGGCTGTCCATACTCAGGCTAGGTTTAAGTTTTGCCAGAGAATACATAAAACCTTTGAATGCATTGAGAACCTGACCTTAATTTGTTCTAGAATTTCCACTTTACTGGAAATTTAAGTGTTTTCTCCACATTAAATAATAGACAAAGTTTGCTTTTCTTGGCAGCATTGACTTCTGAAAATACTATTGAGATTCTGTAATACAACAGAATATTTTCATACGGATCCTACATTAGTAAGCAGTTTTGCTTTCTTGTTATCTCTTTATACCCACTTGCCCTTGCCATGTTTGCTTGTTTGAAGTAAATACATAAGGCAAGAGCTAAAATAGGGAGCTGGGATACATCTATCTATATTTTGTGACAGCTCAGGATTCAGCATTTCTTGCGTAGCTTGGCTGATCAGTTGTGCCTCGCTGAGATCCAGACTGCTCATGATGTTTTGCTAATAATATCTCAGATGTCTGCACTCCACAATTGTTTGTGCTAGAGTACAAAGATATCCTCATTGCCGGCTGGTGTACAGAATAAAAATACTAAATCGTAAGTAGTAGTCATGGCAAAGGTAATAGAATGGAAGGCAACAACATTCTAATTTTAACAAGTAATATAGGATTAGAGTAATTCTGTTAAAAAAAAAAAAAAAAGGTTACTATGTCTTCTTTTGTTACTAGAAAGGGTTCCCAAACTTTTCTGAATTCAATTAAAATAATATTTTTCACTACACATATCTACATGCAATTTGAGAATGTTAATGTACTATATAGAAGAAAATGGTAAATAAAGAAAGAGAGGCTGGCTTCCAGTTCATTAGAAACTCTGTAGTAGAAAATCAATATTCACTAAACAGAGGACAGGAAAGGTAAAGAAAAAATCTGTCTCAAAGCATCTCACTTAAAAATTCTGAGTGTGTTTCATTAGCAGCTGAAAACACAATATTGTGTAAGTCAGCTAGTATGGTAAAGTCATATGAGATTTAGTAAAAACTGATGTTCTGCAGGGCTTTAAAAGCTACCATTAATTTTCATGCTATAATAAACTTTCAGTAATTATGAGGATAACTAGAGCAGAATTATCGGTATGTCTTTGGTATATAAATTGGAAGGAAGTAGAAATCAGCTCTTTGAACCAATTTGATTCCACCATAAAAGTTTCATCGTTTGATTCCCAGACCTGAGACATGGTTTTATGCATGTCAAAATGTTCTCTGTAGAGATACTAATCTGAAAGGCATCAGTGGCAAATGCCCAATTCATTCCACTGAATTAATGATTTTATCCTTAAAGTTCAGTCTAAAGTTAAATATCTTTGGGGTTTTACTTTGTTTTATTTTGTTGTAAGTCAGACCACATTAAATCCAAGCTGGATGTCATAAAGCTATGCCCGGAAGCTAAGCAGAAGATGGTGGCTGAATGAGCGAATTTCTGGGTGAGATTTTATTGTCTTGATACAGTGGATCAGAATAAAACCAGAAGACTATTTTATTGACTTAGAAAAACTGCAAACTAGTTGTGTTGTATTTTATAAAGTTTTTACAGTACAATCTTTTCATGGATTTCTTGAAATGTTTTATCATCATCAAGAAAAACCTAGAGTTATCTTTCAGAAACAAGTCAATTTTCATTCAACTACTGCTAGAAGACAATCACTTTCCATATTAATAGCATTATCTTCTTCAAATAATGCTGGGTAATGTGATTTAAATGATTACTATTTTAAACAGCAGCAGTAGTTACCATACATGAGCAATGCAAGTCATGAGCAAATGAATGACACACTAAACCTTGAAGCATAAATCTAGGACAAAATTTCATCACTGACAGCTGCAAATGAATGATCATGACAGACAATTCTGAGTCTGAGAAAGAAGAAATATATGTATTGAAAAGTCAATAGTTGCAAGCATTAATATTAAATGTTAAATTAAATTTGAATTAGCTACTGATCCATCGAGAGTGAATTTAAAATCAAGACATTTCAGTTTCCAAGTGTTGACCCATGCATGTCTATATTGTCCAAAATACAAGACATTTTAAATTCTGATTCTCATAGGAAGGTAGAAAAGTCACTGGAAACAGCACTCATGTCACATCTTTAGCCATTGAATTGTTGTGTCAGCTGCTTATCTATCCAAAAGCAAACAAAGCAACACAGGTACTTCTAGAGCATGATTCATACCTTCATAACCTATGTATACTTGGCAGGATGAATGATCTTTTGAAGGTAGCTTCTTGTGGGACTAGAATAACCTACGTTATGGCATCAGGAAAAAAAAAATGTGTGAGTTTAACAGCAAAGTCTAGGAGAGATGACTCATACCTCAAGAGTAGTAATATTTTTAAAAGTGCTTATTTTTACTTTTTAAAAGTAATTTTAAACAAGATCTGATAATAACTGATAACATATTCCCAGAATGTCAAGACAGCTTTTTTAGTGATTTCAGATTTCCACTGGGAATAGAGATCTATCCTGTATTTAAGCAGAAACATTTTGTGGTTATTATGGTCTCAGAAACAGTTAGTGGACAAACTTGATTAATTTTTGATTTGTCAACAACATCATGGTTTAACCCCAATGGACAACTAAGAACCACCCAGACATTCACTCATTCCTCCTGGTAGATCACAGCAACTACTGTGAGGAGAATGAACTCCATCCCATCCAAAACCAGCAAAAGGGACAAAGACCCTTAAGGCTTTTGCATAAAAAGTGGTGAATGATCTAGGTTTTGGACCTAGTTTTCACCTAGCATAAACAATTGAGATATGTCTAGCAGGTCTTTAGATCTGGATCATAAATCCTAGGTAGTGACATCTTCCTGCCAATGCAAGAATGATTACATTTTCAGAGTAATTAGAGGAAGATGCCCCGTTTCTCCAGGAATCCTAGCTCACAATTCACATTTTCCTTGTGCATATTTGAAGAACAGACAACATATTTCAAATGTTGTTCATGTCTTAATTTGTGTGATCATAGACTGTCATTTAAAATCAGGAAAGAAGAGTAAGAACACAGCAATAACAAAAAGGTACTAGAGTAATTCTATAGCATCTGGTAAGAGATAAAATGATATGATTTAATTGTTTTATATTATTTAATTGTTTGCCTTTTCTACTGATCTTTGGCAGCCATAAAATTATAAACCAAGGAAAAACAAAATTACATATTTTTCTGTGGATCTTGTCACCCAAGGTAACTACACAATTGCTACATGAGATGTTTGGAAGAAAATGCTCAGTTTAGAAGACAAAGAAAACGTACTTTTTCTTCATGATAATCATAAAAAAAATTAGAAAGATAAGAGAGGTGAGAAATTTTAAAAATGGAATGGATAAGAGGAAATTTACAAAATTATTCTTGATCTGATATTTTTTTTTTTTTTCTCCAAAATACAAAACAAACCCAGAAAAACTTCCTGTTTGTTTGTTTAGTTTTTTGGTTTTGGTTTTTGGTTTTTTGTTTGAAGAGGTGTCTGCAATGCATATGGAAAAAAAAAAAACCTTTTAATGTAGAAAAAGAAGAGAAACAGTAGAAGATTCCACAACAGGGGTTAGTGCTGCATACAGAGCAAGTTTAGAAAGGGTTCATATTTTCTCTTTCATTACAGTGTTAGCATTGGGGACTTAATACTTTAAGATAGGTAGCCAAACGAAGATAAACAATGCTACTTCATTTTTCATCCTTAGTATGAGCAGTCTTCTTTTGTCAATTGTTTCTTCTCCTTTTTTCCATCCATTTTCATTAGCTGCTGGTCAATTGTTATTGGTTTCCATTGTTCCTGACAGTGTTTCTCATTGCAAGTTTTCTGTTTCCTGCTGGTTTTGATTCATTTCTCACACTGACAGATAACATTTACACTGGACGCATGAGACATGCCAAAAACCTTCATTTAACACAGAAAACACACTTACAAAAATGTATTTTTATAGCCCGCTATCCTTCATGGTGGTTCTTAAATGATTGGGAAAAGAAAATAGGTCACAGAAATTTATCCTATATAGAACAATATAATATCATTAAGAAAAAATGTTACTGACGCATGAGATGAATTATCAAATAAAACACAAATGCATAGTTTCAATCTTATTTCATCCTAAATGCTAAACAATTTTCCATACAATATTCAGGTAGTAAATATAAATATACAAATGGCCAAACTAGCACTACATCTTGGCTACTGAATCGAAGAAGAACTTAAAAACTCTATAATAGGGATCATGAAACAACTTTATCTGCCTGAGCACTGAGTATCCTGTCTAACGTAGCTGTGGATGCTTCCTGTATATGTTTATATTAAATGCCTGAAGTAGATGGGATTACTTAGTCTCTTTCTCTTCACTGATTCTATAGGGAATCTTAAGTTGGTGTCTTATAGTAACATGTATTCAGTAATTTAAAATGCTATGTGATACATATTCTAGTCCTAACATTGTTAGACATTGGTTTAGCACTTCACACGGTAGCCATCTGGAAGGCAGATGCAATATGGTCAAGTCTCATTTGCAAAGCTGTCTCAGGTGATCTTGTGGGTGAATTTTCCCAATCTGATCCATTAGTAATTACCCTCACACCTAAAACAATGTGCAACTTCTGCTTTTTCAAAATGCATTGTGCTCTTGTGAAGCAATTTATTGTTAAACACTTACATAATTGTGGTTGGCATTCACTTTTCAATCTGCAATGTTTACATGGGTGCAACATTTGGTCTTTTGGAGCATAGTGAATGAAACCAGCTAAGATTGCCAGGATAGCATGAAGAGTTGTAGCAGCTGCCATGATCATACTTCTCTCCAGACACAAGGAAGGATATTCTGTGTTCTGATCTCTAAACAGAGAGATTGTACAATTGACACTGTTAAACATTTATATGATGAGAATAATCTGTCTGAAATTGCAATTGAATATATCATTCAACATGTCTGCACACAGGTTTTCCTGGAACAAAAATATCTCCTTAACTTTCATAACACAATCAATATATAATTGTTTGAAGCTGAAAGACACTAACTTTAGTATTCTTCCTATACATTTCAACTTCCTGTACAATTTCATCATAAAATGAATCATAGAGCTTAAGATTCTTCATTGCAATATCTTTGCGACTTTCAATCTGTGTGTGTATATATCAGTGTAAGTATGCTGTGCAAAGTCTAGAATTTTTAGAGGAACTATTTAGGACAATAATTTAGAAAGCAGTTAAAACAGGAAACAGTTTTACTAAATATTCTACAAGTTCTCTTGTCTTTTTTTTCATCTTACCTCTTAGACCAGAGTTTTCTTTGTTTCATTCCCCTTTTCTCCTCTCATTTTCTTTATAAATTGCTGACTTCAACAATTTACTGATGGAAAAAAAGTTCTCCCAAGTGAAAAAATCAAAATCTCAAACTCAGGTTCAAACCACTCTTTGAACTCTGTATTGGACATCAATTCTTATTGAATAATAGCTTTCCATGTAGTTTATTTCAAGATGTTAAGTACATTTTCTATTGGACAGTTTAAAGAATTAACATGATCGGGATTGTTAAACACAATCAATAGCCTGTCTTCTTTCTTGATGAAGATATGCCCTTTCCTTAACCTGGAAAAGTAAAGGACTGGATTTCTCCCATGTTTTACATCACAAGCCACAAACAAAAAAGATGCTCTCATTTCCAAGTGATGCTCATTTACCAAACTGTACTTCATATAACTGGACTTTCATATAAATCACCTGCCCAATGCCAAAATACTTTACCCAGAATATTCTGTCATAAGCAAAATCAAGTCTTTTTATATTTTTGATTGAAAAGTTCTGTTTATGTTTCCAATTTTTTCAATAGGTCTTATTCTTTATTTGTCCATACTGCCTGATAAGATAGCAGAGACAATGCTCAGCACAAGTAACCTTGACTCAACGTAAGGATTTTATAAACTGCTTTTGCCAGGACAGAGACTTGGCTATGCTTATCTTCCAACAGCTGTTTAATAGTACTCCCCAGCCAAGGTAAGCCATAGCCACAGCTTTAGGGAGGAATTTCAAAGGCAGGTCCTGTGGCTTTGCCGCTGTACTGATGGTCATACAGGTACAAACAGTATCTGAGGATGCTCTCTTGAAAGACCTAAAGGACAATACCCTGGAGGAAATCTGCCAGGCACAGTGAGCTGTCATATCTCAGAGAGTTTTAAGACTTTCATGGAGACGGGTGACCAAGTAAGCAGAAACATAGTAAAAAGAATTTTGTCATGGAAGAATGATGTAGGATTGGATCAAGGCAGGAAGAAGGAAGGAAGGTCAATGTTTGTAGCAATTCTTAATTTGAGACTATGTTATTTGGTATTTGAAATTTTTGATCTACTATAGTGTCCTGCTTTCTTTTTTAAGGCAGAAATGGCTTGTTGAACACCTTTTTCCCCATAATGTTATAATTGACATCAGTCTTGAATTGTACATAAGACGTCACAAAGGTCTTGCCCTACTGGGTCTATTTGGGAAGCTCTGAAGGGTGGTAAAAATATGATTTATTTGACTTACATTGAGTACATGCTGATTTTAGATAGTTAACAATTACTTGATATAAAACTCCTTTCAAGTTTTGTGTAAAATTAAGGCCTTAAGTAAGGACAGTATGAATTGCTGACCATATTTTACTTCTATTCAAACTCTATTCAAAAGTTTAAAAGAAACACAGACACAGTTTCAGAGGATTTTTTCACATCTCTAAGACTGCAGAAGGCAATAGACTTGGCTGCCTGGATCTGCTAAAAAAATGCCATAAAATGCCAATATTTACTCTCATCTTCATCAATTATTTCTAGGCAGTTCCACACTGAATCTGTTCAGTTCAGACAACTCTTCACTGCAGGTCTGGACACATATTGGTCAGAGGTATAAATAGGAATTTTAGGTACTTCAAATACTTCTTGCCTGGCAAGTGACACTAAAATGAATAACTGCTGGAAGTCACACGGTAAAAGCTTTAAACGAGAGCACTCTAAATATATTCTGACATGGCCTTCTTTGAAAATTTATGTGATCATAGTGTGCATTGGAATCACATTCCCCTTTAATTATTTGTGTACTCCACTTTAATTTTTTACCTCTGTGCAGATCAAAGCCCGTGATATACATGCAGTTTGAAAATAGTGTGACAGAACTGGAAAGAAAACGAGCAATAGTCTTTCTATGACATAATATGATAGATGTCGAAAAGGGAAAAAATATGTTAAATTAAAGCACTTTTTTCCCTATAAGAAAGTATTACAGATTGTTTTTTGGTGGTTGTAAGGGGAAAATACATGTTATGGATAGCAACATTATTACTACTATTAATATTATTACTACTACAAATATTTCCCTGCACAGCGTAGATTATACATTTTGTTTCATGGTGATAAATTTCAAATTTTATTGTTGAGTAAATAATTTCATTGCTCAGGGGAGGTATTAAAATTGGCAGTTGTTTCTAAACAGTTTTTCTTTCACTTAGTTTCAGATACAGCTACTTTAAATAAATAAACTTATGATGCACATTTTACATTTATTATTCCTTTTATTATGTACAATAATATTGATAGTGATCATTTAGAATAATATTTTGCTGTACGATACCATTTTTTTCTGTAGCAGTAATGTATAGTAAAATCCAAGGTCTTCTCTAGGAAATTGCAGCCATTTTTTCAAGCTGGTAGTGCTCAAAGTTTCCATTTTTCCTGTCTTACTCTGAGTGCTTATTGAATAGTTTCATTTAGATAATCAGAGAAATTTATAAACCTTTTGTATATTTAAGTAATATAAATGTTCAAAGGGAATAAGCACATTTATGGCCTATACACTTACGTGACTCTTATTGACTCATGCATACTGTGAATTTGACACTTGGAAGGTAATATTCTCTAGAGAAAGAAATGTATTTCGCTTTTAGTCAAGAAAAAGGCTTTTTCTTTGTTTTGTTTTCCAGTGTTTAACAAGGTTGTTGATGCTTTTATTCACTTTATATGCTAATGATACTTGTAGATGCATATATAAATATGCAAATAATATATCAATAAATCCACATTGTAAGAGCGGTAAGGATTAAATGACCCATAAAATGTCACAAAAAGCATAGCTTTTCTATTAGTTATATCTATTTTTATAAAATCTTTTAAGAACTTTTAGTTGCTAAGCATTTCCACATCAATACACAGAGAATAGATTTAAGTCAAATGTTCTTTTGGGGGCCAACAGGAATTACTCTGTATTGCTACACATTTTGAAGTAGTCTTGTTTCTTCTGTGATATAGACGTACAAGCAATTTATATACAAATAAATATTTTCTCTGTGCACAGAAATGAAGTAGATTAGTTTTGGATTTTAACATTTCTAACCTTTAGGCATGCTGCAGTCTGCTGTAACATTGGGTCCCAAATTTAAAGGCCAGACATTCACAAAAGTAAGCAGCTGTTCACAAAATGGGAATGCCAAGATATGGGAGCACTCTTAAGACAGATATCAAGAACACTTGGTATTATGTATTCACAAAAATGTATCTTCTTCAGGAAAAAACCCTCCAGTTCCAGTTCAGCTGTCTCACAAATCCCCTGCTCCACAGAAATTCTTTATTTTACTCTGCAGTCCAGAGTTCAAAGCATTAGGGGAGAGGAATCTGTTTTCAAATATTTGTACTTCTTCATTTGGGGTTCTGATTTGATAGGAGGGTTGAAATCAGGTCTGTTTCATTTGCAAATTAAGTGTTCTAATCTTTGAGGTACTGGATCATCTTTTGTGAGTTTTTCTTTAAGCAATTTTATTATGTATAAATTATTAAATATTCACTGGCATAGGAATGGAAAGAGAGGTTTCCAGGATCCCATGGGAGTACCCATCAAGATATTGGATATCCTAGTGTGAACTCCTCTCGGTATACAGTTGAACCTACTTCTCTTTGTATAAATAATTAAACCAGATTTTGAAGCAGAAACTTGTAACCTGACTTTTCTATATCCCAAAGGAGAACACCAAACAACAAGCTGTACAGTCAGATTTGCAGTTTCTCCTTCTGTTTCTCAGTCCCATTGAATGTTCAATTATTTAATAGGGAGGGAAACAGTCTCAGCTGGAAAAATTGCTAATCATACTAGTTAATAGTCTAGATGTAAAGATAGGAACTTTATGATCTTAAATGACAGAACCTGTTTATTTCAGTTTCCCCTGAAATAAAATCTCATACAGCTCAGAACTGAGCCATTAGGAGGGAGCAGACAAACAGCGGAAAAGACCTTGAACTATCCCATAGGAATGTCTAAATCCATAGTGAGTCTGAAATTGTAGAATAGCACCTTCAGGGCCCACAAATCAAATCTAAGTAGCAGAAAAGAAGTAAGGAAATGTAAGCAGAAACTTATTTTAAAATAATGGTTTTTAAGATGAGGTGCTATATATAATACCTCTAAATATATTTATTGAAAGTACACTTCAATAATCTTAGATTCTTCATTGATTTATGTCTATAAATTGCAGATGAGTATATGTGTATCTCAGTAAGAATGTCTAAAATACACATAGGATATTTGTACAGTAGAACATAAATTCTGTACATGAATGTAGATGAAAAAAGAAGGCATTAACAAGCTTGAATAAATAGAAGAAAGTACTCAAAACTCTATCAATTTTAAGCAATTGACTGTGATACATTATTTTCCAAAGCAGGCCAAGCTGGCTGGCAGCTTTATATGTATCAAACTTATGTGTATTGTCTAAAGACCAAAAGTTTACCAAGCCACTAATTGTGAAATGTAAAGTATGAAGGAGAAAATTTTATACATAAGTAAAAATAGAAATTATAACTGTAGCAGGCTGAATTACTGTTCCTAACTTTTTGTTCTTTGGTCAGAAAAAATGCCAGTACTTTAAATTGCCTAAATAAAAGAGAATTTGATATCAAAGTGAGTTAAGGTCTACTGAAATCAAGATCCTTGTGATAAAGTGACTTCTTCCCTTTATCAAAAGAAGAGACAACATAAGCCACATTCGTTTAGTGAAAATACAGAAGGATCAAGAGTTTCATATCTGGTGTTCCAATGGAAACCAGCTGGCAGAATATATTGACTTGAGCTGAAAGACACAGACGCACTCTCCAGAGGCGATTGTACAAGTGGACTTCACACAATTCCAACAATTCTGGAAAACACAGAGAAATCTGGAAATTAACTAATTATTATAATAGCAATTAAAAGTATTAAAAGTATAATTAAAAGTATAGTAATTAAAATATTTAATAATAAGTGTGCATCTGAACAGCAGTAAATGTTTCCTGAATTACTTTTAGACAGATAAAATAGAACCATAGGTTCAGATGCTCAGTCACTGAGCTCTCATTAGAAGGGAACGCTGACCTGGCAGTTTGTTTATGTCACCTTGCAGTACATCAGAACTCCTTTGGCTATTTCAGGCACAACAGCAACAGGTTCTGACCAGATTCCCAATGAGTTCTCTAAATGTTTTGTACAGATCTTGGTTAGAAAGTTTAACAGGATAAAACGTCAGTGGAAAAAATTAAAAAACACTTTGAAAGAGACATAGATCTTTATCTAAAACAATAAAAATACAAATGCCAAACATTAGGATGGAGGAGGAGGTTCTCCAGAGGCTGCGGTCTGTGGTGAAGATCATGGTGAGGCAGGCTGTCCCCCTGCAGCCTGTGGAGGCCCATGTTGGACCAGATATTCACCTGCAGCCCATGGAGGTCCCCAGGGAGCAGAGATCCACCTGCAGCCTGTAGGACACTTCACACCAGAGCAGGTGGATGTCCAAAGAGGCTGTGACTCTGTGGGAAGCTCACACTGGAGCAGGCTCGTGGCAGGACCTGTGGGCCCATGGAGACAGGAGCCCAGAGTGAGCATGTTTTCTGGCAGCACTTGTGATTGCAGGAGACACACACTGGAGCAGCTCATGAGGAACTGCAGCCAGAAAAAGGAGCCTACACTGAAGAAGTCAATAGAGGACTGTCTCCTGTGGAAGGTGCCCATGGCAGTA
This sequence comes from Dasyornis broadbenti, assembly GCA_013397935.1. Taxonomy (NCBI): domain Eukaryota; kingdom Metazoa; phylum Chordata; class Aves; order Passeriformes; family Dasyornithidae; genus Dasyornis; species Dasyornis broadbenti. The sequence goes on along the minus strand of VZRN01004072.1, from coordinate 3,002,720 downwards.
ACTGGTAAATAAATGACCTCCGTGTCCTTATCTTGGCCAACAAGTCTTTTGTTATATTTTCTCTCCCTTGTCCAGCTGTGGAAGGGAGTGACAGAGAGGCTTTGGTAAGCACCTGGCATCCAGTCAGTGTCAACCCACTACATCCAGTAAGAGTATAGGATCTGTGGTCAATAGCACAATAAGATTCTCTAAAGAAATCGTATTCTTATCCGTATGGATTGTTTGGGGTTTTTTAACTGGAATTTTCAGAGATATAAACCCAAACCACAAAGTTCTATTTTCTTTTTAAGGGGAATCCAACTATTTAATGGTTTAACTAGTAGGAAATATCAGTTTATTTCCATATTGAGATGAAATTTCTCTAGCTCTTTTTAATGAAATTTATGACTTTTGATGTCTGATTTGGGCTATTAAGACAGCTTTTGGCAAACACAAACCAGCCAACTGCAATAACATCAAATTCATAATTCAAATTGCCCTCTCACTGCAAAGTCTGCTCTGCTGCTACAGTAACAAGAAAGCATGTAATTTCCAGTAAGTTGCAATGAAATAAGCTTGTATAAAAGCAGCAAACTGTTTTTTACTTGAAGAACTTATGTTTCAGCCTGTCTGCCTTTCTTTCTAGCCTCACATAATCATTCCTACCCAAGCCAGTGAATATGCCACTACAACAATTTTTAGTTATGTTTTTATATTTTAGATGCCTCCACAAGCTTGAGTGGTGTAATTTTGTCAGAATATATTTGTATCTCAGCTGTGTAATTTTCAATTCACATTATAGGAATATTTTGGAATAGTGCATGTGAATTTATTGCAAAGGTTGCATAACCTAAAACTAAATTAACAGCTGGGTGAAAGGTTACTTGTAATGTCTTGTGAGGACTGAATGTTCAGTAAAGTATTGAAGTACAGTAGAGTTGTTTTTTTTACCAATGGGAGATTCTGTCATTCAGCTTGTATTTCTATCAAGACACATATCTTTACAGCAAAAACATGACTTTATTCTCCAAATACAATGGAAATGCACATTCAAGCATGGTGTATAGGTACTCTCAGCCAGTGTAAAGTCAGAGCTAATAGCTCTTCAGACTGAAGAAGCCATCTCTTAAAGGAGCTTGAAAACAATTCAGCATATATTGCTTTTGAAACATATTTTGAGGTAAATTTGAAAGAAGAGAGCAACGCAGATGGAGATATGAACATATAATTCCATGGGGCTCACTAATGTTTGAAATGCTGAAGGTATCCAAGAAATTAATTACAAAATATATAAGGAAAGATGGCATCACAGACCAGTACAGGGTAAAAAAGAACAGCCAGGCCTAGCTCTAAACAACTCAGTTTGGGTGTTAACTAATATTGTAGTGTATCAGTCTTCCCATGGGGATCAATGAAAAGTGGGGTAAAATAACTTTGGAAAAATGCCATTAAACACAGATGCTCTTCAACACTCAAACTACTTTATTCAGAGCTACCTAGGGTATCTCTGAACAACCTCAGTCTTAAAAAAACTAATTTAAAAATAAACCAAAATGCTGTCTCTTCTGATTTGCTTATTCTGTTTGTTTAAGGTGTCATTTTCTTTACTGGAATTTTTTTTCGGTTGTTTGAGATCACCTTATGCTGTTACTTCTGATTTTTCCATATTTACTATTATGTATATGCCTTCCTCACTTAACTGGTTCTACAAAATGCTACAGAAATTTTGTGGCAGGGTATCATACAATGAAAATACCACATCTTATCTTTGAAGAGCCAGACCAAAGTCTTTGAAAGCCAAACCTGTTGCGGTGGTCCAGGTTGCCGTGCAGGACGCGGCAACCTCCGTGACGATGAACTCTGAGATGGCTGTGGCCCAGCCCGCCCCTCGTGAGGGGTCTGCTCCACCGGATTTTAGTTTCTGGACAAATGATAAAGTTGCGTGGGCAGACCCCGTCCCGGACAGTGATGGCGAGGGCGGTGCCGAAGGGCCGGCCACTCCCCCGGGCCGCCACTCAGTGTAGCTCTCCTCCCCCTATTCTGGAATTTTCCTTTGTTACTTGTCAGTTATATGTTAATTTGATGTCAATCCCCTAAATCCTTCCCCTTTCTCCTCCCTTGTTCCCGAACCTTCCCTAGAATTTGTTATCCCATTGGCGGTATCCGTCAGACCCACCCCTGAGACCGCCCTTGTTTGTATCCCATTGGTTTACTTTGTTTATGTAATCCCTTCCTATTGGGCCCTAGACTTGTATCCTCCCCTTTCTTCCCAACTCCACCTCCCCTTAAAAGTCCTTGTAACCCCTCATTCTTGGTCCTTCTGCGTTGGTCCCCTTCAGTGTCCCTAAGTCCGCGTCGTTCATTCCGAGGATCGGACAATAAAGGCTCTGGAACTAAACCTTCACAGGAGGTCCCTCTCTCCTTTTCGCTCCCGTCGCCACATTTTACAGCGGCTACTGTTGCGCCCTCCGAAGAGCTACCGAGGACAGTGAGCAGAGACTCCAGTTGCTAGGCGACAGCTCGCCCGGGGAAGGCTAGAGCTTCAGAGTGCTAGCTGGAGTCTCTGTGCCGGTGATCCAAAAGCACAGAAAGTCGTCCTGCCCTGGTCAGCCGGGCCAAGTTTAGTGGCCAGTGGACGAGGCGACACAAACCCTAAGTGCACATAGAATGTAGAAAAGAGTCACTGTCAGAAAAGATGGTGTAGTAATGGTACCCTCTGGATTATGTCTATACACATGCTTGTGTTTGCACATTGTATAATGTAAGCCTAAAATATTTAGAGGTACAAGAGTCAGCAGTTGCCAGAATAAAGATTTCCATCTTTGTTTGGGCTCATCTTTGGATATGGACATTGCCTTCAGTTATCCATGTTCGTCATGCTCGCCCTGTGAGTTTCTGATATGCTCTGCAAATACATCACAGCGTACATCTTCAAAATATGCAAAAGGCCCAGCGTGAGTGTTGTCTACCAAAGTCACATTTCTTGCTGAGAACAGGCTATGGCTGAAATATCCTGGCTTCCTGCCCATTTTTGGAAAGCTTAATTGGAAGAGATATTGCTGTAAAAGTTCTAAAAATTTGGAGGTCTTGTGTACAGATGAGATTAGTTTGATAGTTTATTAGTCTGTTGCTGTAACTGCTGCCATCTTCCAAGGGACTTCGATGTCTGTGCTTTGAATGTGAATATATCAGCAATTGGGTGTAAACTGACAGGTAACTGGGCTTATCAAAAACCTAAAACACTCCCTGTTAAAAGGCAGATACGGATATCACATCCCCTAGCTTAAGGCATGTTTTAACTGTCCAAATTGAGTTTCTATTTATACTCAAAGTCAAAAATCCTGACAAACTATTGTCATCAAAAAAGATGTACCTCAAGAATATGCAAACCATGTCTCTGTGTGGCCAACTCAAGAAAGGCTTTAAAGTAGTTATATCATATGTCCATGTATTTATCTGCAGTGGTCCCATGGACTGGTGGGCAACCCAAGTCCTTGTCTATGGGAGGTAATTAACCAAAAAAATGAAGAAATGCAATGAAAAAAGAAATGTTTAAGTTCCAGAGTCAGCACATGTAAGAACTAATCCTAGACGTCTCCTACATCTTGATTAATGGAACAGATGGTGAGTATCTCATGGGCCTAGGAGTTAAGCTTTTATGGTCAGGAAGACTGGCCCAATCACATACTAAAATATATCTTTCCTTTTATTAATGTTGAAACAAATATTTTTTTCCCTATTAAATGATAAATTTAAGAGTGAAGAGGCTTCCAACATTTTGCTGACTGTCTGTTAATTGATGTATTTAGGTATATGTTATCATTACATCACTATTTCTTTATGGTGTCTTATCTGTCTTTCATAGCACCATAGGATCATAGAACTCTTTGGTTTGAAAGGGACTTTAAAGTTCGTTTACTTCCAATCCCTCTGCCATTAACAGGGACATTTTCCGCTAGACCAGTTTGGTCAGAGCATTCTCCAATCTAATATTAAACCCTTTTAAAGATGGAGCAGCTTTTCTGGGCAACCTGTTCCGGTGTCTCCCCATTGTTATTGTAAAAAATGTCTTCCTTATATTCAGTCTACTCTCTTTCAGAACAAAAACTCTGCACCTTGCCTTATCACTATAGGTCCTTCTAAAAGGTCTTTCTCTGCCTTTTTTATAATTCCCTTTATATAATGAAAGACTGCAAAATTCTCTCTCTGGAGCCTTCTCTTCTCCAAGATGAACAAAGCCAATTCTCTCAACCTTTCTTCATAGGAGAGGTGCTTCAGCCCTCTGATAATGTTCACAGCTCTCCTCTGGACCCATTCCAACAGGTCTGTGGTTTTATTGTACTGGGAACCTCAGCTGGAAACAGTACTCCAGCTGGGGTTTTATAAGAGTGAGGTAGAGGGGTAGAAGAACACATAGAGAGAGGGCTAAAGTCCTGTTGTCTTATTATATACGTTTTTATAGGGAAAAGGGATATTTTTGGCTGAAGTCTAAGCTTCCTGTGGCTTGAAGGTGCTACTGAAATAGAAATAAATAACAACTGAGTTATTAACATTTTTATATTTTGTTCAAAGTATTTCATCAATCCAGCTAGTGACACATGAAGCACACAACAGCTTTAAGGTATGTTTATGCAAGAATTTAGTGATCCCATTAACATAATCACTGCAGCCACCTTTCTCTGCAGCAGCTGTGTCATCAGAGTCTCTAGCTATATAGATTGTAGCAGCAATAATAGGTAACTGCTGACAAAGAGAAAAGGGCTCACGAAGAGATGAACCTCTGAGGTTATGTGGAAGTGTAAATGCTGCTTAACAGGAAATATGGATGCCAAATGGGAAGTGCAGTTACATTTCTGCCTCTTATCTGGTAAAACATCACAGGCAAATGTTTGATTTATAACTTGTTCTTATTTGATTTTTTTTATTTTCTCTTGACTTTGATATTTTTTCTTTCTTTTAACATTAATGGGGATGCTATCTATATAAACAAACACGTATATTTTAAGCCTGTAATAATAAAGTATATTTGTAAAAATACTTCAAAACACTTCAACAAAAATAACTAGCTTTTATATAGAAACTTTGACCTTAAATTAGTGTCATTTCCTGGCAGTCAAATTTCTTTTTTTAAACTGAAAGTGTTTCAGCCTTCTTTTCTTGAGCTTTTAGTTCCTGCTGTTGTCAGAGGGTATACTCAGGACAGGTACAGGAACATGATTTTTGCATTAAGGAAGGCTGCTTTTGTAGTATAGCCACCTTTTTACAAGGTCCAGCTGCTCCTCATTATATGAGGATATTGTTTGGGTTAGATTATGGAGTCCTTCCCTATCAGCATTAGGCAGAAGAAAACTCTCTACTGGCTGCTTCCCAAGATAATATTTTACTGTGCCAAAGAGTTGACACAGGCCTTATGTGGTGGGATGAAGTGGAATCACGACTATCATCAGAGTTAATAGGAGTTTTACCATTTTCCTGACTAGACATTACATTTCATCAAGAGATTTTGGGGGATTTTTTTTTTTTTTTCCCTGATACCTTGTTATTTTAAGCAACAATCTGTCCTGTTTCTGCACTTCTTCCTGTGAGGCACATGTTTTATTACACTTAGAACAACAAAAAAATATTACTGGCTGCTTTAAAAATACAATCTTAGTGTTTTCAAGGTGAAATTAGGAAGTATTTTTTGTGTGTGTGTCTGTACATGCTTTGTTTGATTTGAGTTTGGCAAAACAAGGGATAAAGATGAAAACTATTAAAAAACAACAAAAACCAAACAACAACAACAACAATAATATTGGTAAATTCTGGAATCACAATGGTGCTAATACATCACAGGCCTCAGTTCCCATCAGTGACTGGAGAAAGTACCCCAGGAAAACTGGCACCCATGGCCTTCTCTGCAGGCTTCCCAGCAGGTGTGGTGCCCTGAGCAGTGGCACAGGCTGGCTGAGAAGCCACTGTGGTGAAAAGGACTTGGGTTTGCTTGTGGGCAGCAGGATGAGCAGAAGCCAGTAGTGCCTTGGCAATGGAGGTGGCCAACAGCTCCTGAGCTAGCAGGAGTTGTCAATAGGTCAAATTAAGAAATGTTATTCTGCCTTACTGGGAATTGTTCTCCTTTTTTTTTTTTTTTGTCTGAAGAAGTTAAAAAATGTAGGGGGAGAGCAAATAGCAGCCTTCTGATACCTACAAGTAGGTAACCAAAGAGATGCAGCCAAGGTTTCTCCTAAGGGAGCCAATGAAAGAATGAGACACAGGGGACATCAACTGAACAGAAGAGGTTCTGAGAACCTAGCTAGGAAAAACCAAACCAAACCAACAATACTGAAACCAAACAAAATCACTATCAGATTTATTAGGCATTTGCGTGTTGTCCAGAAAACGTGAGTTCTTTGAGTAACTCAAGGCTTTACATGAGAAAAAGTCCTAAATCTCTTGTCTGCATTTAATGTTGACTCTGTTTTGAGAAGGAAGATTGGGTGACTTGTCAAGGTTCCTTCCAGAATGAATGATTCAGTGATTCTACAGTTTTTATGACTGTTCAGTAAGACCAATTTGCCTCAGTAGCATGAAATGTCACGTTGTACTGGTACTCTGAATGATTATCAAAATATAAGCTGAAGGAAATCAATGAAAGTTCTGTGCGTTTATCTTCAGAAATAGCTGAGTCTAATAAAGCAGCATTTATCAATAAGCTTCAGGCAACATGGCATTTTTTAATATAAATGTTTTATCTATTCTGTCACCTTTGCCTGGGATGTTTCAATTCAACTAGAATTGAGAATTTGATTTTCATTTCCTCTTCTCAAAGAGATTACATATGACTTCCTTCAAGTTTATAGTGATTTCTTATGGTCTATTTAGATGTAAGGCAACTCATTCTTGACATTATAGAAACTAAATTAAATTTTACCTGTCAGTAGTCTTTGAAGTGTCAGTTTTACTCATACCTGTATGTGTTTGCAGAATAAATTTTTTGATTAATTTTTGAATTCAGAGTAAACCTCTATCAATGCCAAATGCTACTGTGATTTCATACCTTTCTATATGCTTATGGTGTTCAGATAAATACTTAACATATGTACATTGCAAAACTGAAAACCAGCCTTTTGTTCTTTTATGGACTCTACATAAAGCAGAGTGAAACACACATGTATGTAACCACAAAAGAGCTGATATCTAGACCCAACACCTGAGGCCATGCTATGAATTGTCCCTATCACATCTGAACTGGGAGATAAATTGACATTGCTTGAGGTTCTTTCCCTAAGGTACATTGAGTCACATTACCTCACTTTGACATCCCAGACTTCATCTACTTTGCTCTGAACTTGGGTCTCTGGACCTGGGTCATCACTTGCCATATTTGCATCTGTTGACGGACCCTGTTACCAACATCTGGCACTGCCTGTTATGCCCATTCCCCATGGGGCTGCGCTCCTTGGTGAGGGCACAGGACAAGCTGGGTTTGACCAGTTCTCTTGGTGCTGCTAGTCCTTGCTGCTCCCCAGCAGCCAAATCCTTACTTGAGTAACAGGCAAGTTTTATCCTGGATGGTGTCTAAAAGTGCCCATGAGCCCAGTTCTAAACAGTTATCACAGTGCAGATGGCTCACAGCTAAACAAATAATAATAGAACATATTTCTAGTATCCAGAGATTTCTTCATTTTTTCTATCAGAGACTGTATCCAATATTTGTGACACTGAGTCATAAGTGAATGTCTAGGAAAAAGTGCAGGACAAGGCAAGCAGACAGTTGCACTTCATCTCACGCATTCTTTTAAAATTTGTGTCTGAAGTGCATGAGACAAAGGTTTCTCTGAATCTCCTCAGTGAATTTGTCCAATCAATTTTTGAACCCATTTAAGCTTTTCATGCCTACTATGTCTTGTTAAAATGAACTCCAGAGTTCACCTTTTGTTTTCAACTTGTCATGGAAAATATGGCTTGTTTCTTGCCTACTTTTTGAGAAACTGGGAATAATTAATTCCTCTTCTTCTCTGTGCAAATCAGACCTTGCTACACCTCTTTTTTGAAAAAAAAAGCCAAAGAATCTGTCTGTGTAACTTCTATTTACACAGAACTCACACTATAGCTGAAGTAATCCCATCTCCTTCCAGTTAAAGCCCTTCACAGTTATACCTTTCTAATAATATTCTTTACTTTCAGAGACTAACTGTCAAATATTTATATCTGTGATTAATTTATGTACTGGCATAATGATGTTTCATATTTTATTCTCTGTCTTGCTGTATTAACTGCACAGTATTTACCAGCTTTTTTCTTATTTTTTTTTTGTTTTTTAAATCGATATTGAACAGTCTTTAAAGAATTATTATAGCTTTTCTTTATTGGTTTCCCTAAGGAGGCAATACCTAGTTCAGAGTACTCTTTCGTCATACACTTTACTTGTAATTTATTGGTACTGGAAATCATCTACTTAAGAGCGATAACTGTTAGGAGACCTTTCTACAGCTTCTCATGGCCATTATTAAATTTTATAAATTTGTTATTCCCACTATTTGATAGTCTATTTACAACTTTTGTAAATAAATATACTATTCTGTTCTATGCAATGCTTCTTGACTCAGGTGTTACATGAATATGTTTAAATTTTCCTTAAGATCAGTTTTTATGGGTGACAAAAAATTAACTACGAGAACTGGCATGAAGTCAAATGGAGAATAAATGCAGTAGGTCTATAACAGGCTGTTTTAATTCGTGTTTTTATGTACTAAATTATGAGAAATAAGTTAAAATACTTAAAATTATTATAAGTGAGCTCATTCACAGAAACACATACTTAAATATCTTCTACTATGAGATGTACTAACAATTATTGAGATGCTTTTCAAATACAGTATCAAAAGTTACTCTGTTAGTAAAAAACTTATCAGCAGATTCTGGATTTGAACAATTCCTGCATACTCTAATAACTTTATCCTGATGAATGAAAGAACTTTTCCTTGCAAGGATTTAAATAAACACCTTTTGTCAGTTGACAGTCAATCTCATTGGCTGGACTGTTAGAGCATGTAAACCTGTATGTAAGTTTAGCTCATTCCTAAAGCTGAAGTGCAGTGGGCACAATTCTTAAAGATATGAGAATATCAGCTTTTCAACATTTCTTATTGTTTAACATAAAACCTTCTTTGCTTATGTCAGTGACTCCTTGCCAGAGGTATCTAATTCTTCATTGTATTGAGTTCTTAGACACTTAATTTAGCGCTTAATATTATAAAACCTAAACCCTACAGTACACACAGCCTTCAATTTGTTAGTACTTTGGAATAGAAAAGAACTTCTAAAGCAGAATAACGGCAAGAATTTCCACAAGGGAACATTCAGTATCCTCGTTGAAGAGAAGATACTGTTACAAAACACCTTGAGAATATCTTAATCCTCAAGTGGTCCAATTAGGGTTGTAATTACAAGATTAAAGAGAAAAGAAAACAACTTAGTGAAAACAATAATGATAAATGAATATCCCATTTAAGGATTTTTGCATTGCTTTATTTCCAAAGTAAATAGAAAATAACATGAAAGCATGTAAGTGTAGGAAGATGCGTAGAGAAATTAAATGTCGTTTGCAAATGTGGGAAGACAATCCTGTTGTCACATCAGAAGGAAGTGGAGATCAAGTTGGTATTTACTTAGACCTAAAAATAGCTTCAGGAAATCACAGAATCATAGAATTATAGAAAAACTTGGGTTGGAAGGGACCTAAAAGATCATTTAGTTCCAATTCCCCTGCCATGGGCAGGTATGCCACCTACTAAATCAGGTTGCTCAGGCCCCATCCAAGCTATCCTTGAACATTTCCAGAGATGGGGCATCCACAATTTCTTTGGGCAACCTATTTCAGTTCCTCATTACCCTCTGAGTAATTAATACTTCCTAGCACCAAACCCAAATCTCTTTTAGTTTAAAACCATTCCCCCTTGTCCTGTCACTATCTGCAAATGTAAAAATCACTCCTCCTTTTTCTTAAAAGCCCATTTTAAATACTGGAAAGCCACAATGAAATGTCCTCACAGCCTTCTCTTCTCCAGACTGAAGAACCCCAACTCTCTCATCATCATAGAACTGTTCTTGTGTTTAAATTGTTTGCAAGATACAACTCCTTTAATTATGTCTTTTTAGTAATTTTTAGTCATCTTCCTCTAGATTACATTTTCTTGGACTGGCAAACAGACTAGTTGATAACATATATTTTTTACCTTTCTATCTTTGCAATTATGTGGGCCAAAAACAGTTTAACAAGAATATTAACAAGAATTTCATCCATAAATTGCATCCAGTGTTTTTATAAGTTCAGAATAATGTCACTTCTTTTTGGAGTTAACACATAGTGGAGTACTGATGCATCATTATGATCCCTGCACTTTGCAAGCTGGAGGTGCTAGAGCAACCCACAGAGGGCCTGAAGACAGAGAACAATTTTCTATGTTTCTGAGGCTATCTTAGGATAAGAACTGCTCTGCGAGCTTATTTCTCTTTAAAGGTCTTTCATTAGAATTCATTGGCTTGTTGCTTCTCCACCATCAGCCTGCATTCCTCTCCATCTAGGTGTGCATGGACCTGCTATAATGGGTGCATTTGTTTGCAGTGATATTGCTCTTTGTCCAGAGTCACTACTTGGAATGCCTTTATAATGCAAATTTGGCTAATACAGATATCTATTCTCAAGTTGCTTTCACTCTGTCATGGATGTCTCAGATGAAATGTAAAGAACTATTTGCTTAGAGCTTTTTGACTTTTTGTAGTTTATTAACTTTTTACTTCTTTCTCTCTCAGTTTGTAATTTTCTATTTCTAAATGTTTCTCAGACTTAGATACATTTAGCTGACAATGTATAAACATGGAAAAACTGTTTGAATTTATCTTTTCACAAGTTAATTAGGAAAGAAAAATAGGATTTCTCTTTTTTCTTTTTTTTCTCTTTTTTTTTTTTTTTTTCTTTTTTTTTTTTTTTTTGTAATAGATGATGCTAAACCCTTCCAAAATAGAATGCACAGCAGTTTGATTGTTTCTTCTTACTTCTTTTAAATTTATTGTGATTTTTAAACATATTATGACATACTGGTAGCCACTGCTGATAGTATCAGTCCTTATTCTCAGGAGACATCCAAAGAGTAACCTTTGGATTTTCAGGTTTCAAGATGATGGAAATCTATTTTCAGCTCCCAAAGACAGACATGTTTGTGCAAAAGCTCTTTTAATGCCTTTAATGAGAGATGTCAAAAATGAAAGGATGGACATGGTGTTCACTTCTGATAAAGGTTCAAAATCCCTGACATGGACATTTTAAAACAACTTCAGAAAACAGACAGCAAAAAACCATCAAAAGCAATGTATCATGGACCAATTAAAAAAATAAGTTAGAAAATCATTCAAATTTGCTTGTAAAGAAAAACATATTAGAAACATTTTTACTCTTTTTTTTTTAATCCATGTAACAAGTTTTTATTAGAGTGCACACTTGATTTAAATTAGAATCTTAGGTTTACACTTTTAAACTATAACATCCAGCAGTATGAAAAAACATTTGGACAGATATAAGAATGTATACAATTCCAGGCTTATGAACAGTAGCTTCTGGGAATAGAAACCATGAACACAAACATTTAGTGGAGACAGAATAATAATTTAAATAATATTAAATCTAAGAATGTTAAAAATGTTAAACCAAATCAAACATTCAGTTTTGATAACTGAATCTGGTTTTTACTTGGAGATTGATTATTTATTAGAGTAAGTTATCTATAGTTGATCCCAGAGACAGCCCAATAATAAATACCATAAGTATTACATAGACACCTAAGAAGACATTTAGAAAGCTAGTTTTTGCTGTAGAATTATAAAACTGAGAAAGGGGAAAAAAATAACTACAGCTGAAGAATTTTATCATTAATTCTTTCCAAATTTCTTCTGTATCTCTTGCAAAGAACTTCAATGGCAGACACATGCCAACTATTATAATCTGCTGAAAAAACTATTATAATCTGGTCTTATCTACCAATTTTGTCCTTTAGAACCCAAAGATCTGATTTTGTTGAAATTATATCTATACCCACATTGAGTTAGTCAATGGTTGGTTCAAAAAATGGGGAAGAATCATAAATTCTTTAACTCAGGCATATTTAAAGTGAGACTTTTCAATTATTTATTTTGAAAGAAATATATTTTGCCATTTTTGTTGAGAGGCAATATATTTTTTAATAAACATAAGCAGTATAAAATCTATTCGTTAATCCAAAATATTTCCAGGTAACCAGCAAAGTTACAACAGAGTACAAACTGCTGCAAGAACAGTTGTATGTGTATATTGGGTATAATTTGTCCTCGTATAAACCCATACATTTTTGATCTGCCCTCTTTTTCAAAGTATAAATCACTGAAGACAAATCTCTACATTTTCTGCTTGGAGCTAGTTCTATTGCATTACATTTCCTACTCAGTCAACGCGCCTTTCATCTTCCTTTCACATATGTCTCTCAAGTGAGTAGAAAATGTTGTCGATATTATAACACCTGCGTTATACACTGAGCAAAGAATAAAACATTTCTGTGGTTCCCAGCTGCCACTATAAAAATGAAACTACTGAGGAAAACACACTTTGGCAAGTTATGTCTCAAAAAATTAAAACATATGAAATATACCAAAGAATCAGAAAAGACTAACAGAATAAATGTTATCCTTCATAATAGAGATCTTAACATGTAGGTGATCTTCCAAAAAAAAAGAAGATTTTGTACCAGAACATTTAAAGATAACACAGGAAAGCTAAATAACAGCTCTTTTATGACACCAAAGGGAGCTTCAAGCCTTGATTGCAAAGCTCATTTTTCCATGTATAGGTCTATATGTCATTGCCTTATATTCACCGTGTGCTCTATCCCTTCAGCTGTCCCTTCTGATGAGCACACATGCCCGGAAGCTCTCCACTTGGTGATGATTCATCTGTGCCATCTCACACAGAATCCCAGTACCACTTTATTTCCTGTGAACAATTTTATCATGTTTGCTCTTAGGTGAGCTGTGATTCATGGATGTCAGAATTTCTTCTTTTTCAATCTAACACTCTGTTACTTGCACCTTTCAAAAGTGTAGCTACAGCAGTTTGTTCAGGCAAAGCAGTTTACTGCTGTAGGGTGCAGGTATACTGGGAAATACAGATCAAGAGTTTCACCTCTTTTCAGAAGAAATAAAGTCCTAGAAATTAGAGCAAACCAGACTTAGGTTAATAAATTTTCTTTCCTGATAATCAAGATTTGTGAGTACCTGATTAGTAAAAGGGCTGTGCTGAAGCTATTTTCTGGTGGAATTACTTAGAACTGAAACTTCTATTGAATAAAAATGAGGCTTTTTATTAAATAAAATAAAGACATTTTTAAATCAAGAAATTACTATAATAAATTTTTGTTATTAATCAATCACATCTGTTAGTCTAAATGTTTGTGACTACTCTTGTTTGTAGGGGCGAACAGAAGGATAATATTTTGAAAAAAAATTGTCCTAAGAATATATAAGTGATTGGAATAAAAGCCAGTTTATCATGTTTTATAAATTTATTTGCATTTCCCAAGAGGCACTAACGGTCATTATTTGTTTCTTGCAGCATTCAGTCTCAGATCTCTAGAAAATGGAGAGCCTTTTTTTTTGTCTTTGCAAAGGGGATCTGAGAGCAGGATAAGAACAAGATTGCATTCTGACCCTAGAAGAATTAAAAATCTTGTTAAATTATCTCTTCTGGGTAAATTTTTCCAGATGAAGAGAGAGGTTGTGATGAAAATTGACTTTTCATTATATGGTCATTATCCAGTGTGATTGTGGTCATGCTCTAAACAATGAAGGTCTGCCTCTCAACTGAGGTAGCAACTTTTAGACAGGCTTTTATCAGGATAAAACCTAGCTGTTTTTCTGCAATTACTGTGTACAGATAAGTGCTCATAACATCCTCTCACTGCTCCTAATTAAACTATTATTAGATCCTGCAGAAGTATTTCTTTGTGTAAAATATATGCCTTCCTTAATGGCAGAGAGGAATTACCCCATAGACGCCCAGTGAGCAGTGCTGTTCAGCACTACCTTCAATTGTTGCATTTTATTAGTAATTGCCTGCTTTCTAAGCTATAGTTAGATCTTACCTCATAAGTGTCTCCTTGCAATTCACTAAAGAAGGTATGTTTTTCTGAGTGGTTATTATGTTTCTCTTATGATTGGCCCTGCAGAAAGGCTTTCTAGTCTATTCTGGGGAGATTTTTTTACCTTAATGCATGGCTTAGGACATGCAGAACTGAAGATAAAACAAAAAACATTACCAATTTTGTGTTGATCTGTACAGACAAGGATAAAAGACTTGAAGCCATAACAAGGAATGAAACAGGCTCCCTGATCAGAGTCACTTAAGCCTTCTAACTCTGAGGAAAATGTTTAACCTAAGATATTGAAAGTGTCCTACTTTCCTTTGCTGGCTAGACTCACAACTCTTACTGCCCACTCTTTTCTGCTATGTAGAATATAAGAATGGAAAGCATGTGCTTAGTCTTTTATAATTAAAAGGGGTATTTGCATGGGAGGGCTTGCTTCAAAAATTAAAACAAAGTGTTTCTCCCTTTGTTTCAGACATAACTGTTGAACTGACTTCTTATATATAATGCCTAAAGCATCTAGTGTATTAAATAATATATAATACAAAGTGGAGTAGGCCTGTAAGAATACTCTGACTATTCTATTAAAATACTTGGAAATATTTTAAAAAATAATTATTACAGAAATAATTGTGTCAGTTTTCCAAAGGAGAAACAGAACACAAATACACGGAAACAGAACACCGAAAATAACACCACTGTTAAGAACAGCCTATGCATACTTTTTCCTTGGCATATTATGTGAAATGAAACATAAAACGATGAAAACTGACACTTAGAGTGGGACTGTAGAATATGTCTATCTTCTCTTTTCTTTAGAAATTGATACAAAAAATCATCATATTTACACTAAGTTTTCTATATGGTAGCTCTGAAGTTGAATATGAAATATTAGAACATTAAAATATCACTATTTTTGAAACTATTCAAGTGATTTTGACAGAAGATTCTGCATTTAATGCTGCAGCTTTCAGTTACTGTTGTTTGAACTGTCTCATTTATTTTCAGGTTTTAGGGAATCAAGTCATGTATAAACAGTGCTTGCATTTTATTTTTCTTCTAATGCTCTTGTCATGCATAGTAATAATTCATCACTCATTAACACCTTCAGAAAAAAATATTTTGAAGACAATGATTGAGACAACTTTATACAAAATTTCAAACTCTAGGAAAGTGTGAGCTAAGTCCCCAAAGGAATTTTAAAAGTAGGATCTTAGGGAAAAGTGATATCTACAAAAGTGAATCTTAGGAAGAGATCATGAATGTTTTCTTCTTCATGAGTTTTGGTATTTCTTTTTAACTTTGTTGCACCACAGATAATAAGCTTGGTAGTGTGAATATCTCAGTGTTTCTGCATTTTCAGAATATACAAAGAGACTTTTCCTATATAGACAGATACATAGCAGAAATAAAATGTTGAAAATGTTGAATATTTTGATCTGGGCTGTGTTTTACTCCAATTTGTTAAGTATATCGTGATAAATAGGGAAGAGTGAAAGACAGAACAAACTGAAAGATAAACACTGAGGCCCAATGAGTTTTACATACACAATTAAAATTCCTAGGTGACAGTGGCACGATGTTTTTATAGATTCTTGAAGACACGTGATTTAACATTATTGTTCAAGAAAGAGGATGGATCTGTGGACTCTAAAATATAGTCACTTCAGTTGGGCTGATATGCAACTTTGTTATGTGAATTATTTTAGTATTTGAGCATTTCTTTTATTAAAAATTCACAAATTGTCTGTAAGTTTTTGGAGATTCAGTCAGGTGAAGAGCCATGAAGATTGATATAGTGAAGAACCTTGGAGTGCAGAAACCCTAATTGTCCATTGACATTTGAATTAACTGATAAAGGGACCAGGAAATGAATTATTTCACTAGTACTGCTTCAAAGAGTTTCAGGTTCATGATGATCATGAGTGCAGAAACGTGACTAATTCATACTCCTGTGACATTCAGCTACATCTGATATCCAGGATTCAACAGGCAGAAGGGCTTCAGTAGGCTGAATTTAGTACAATTAAGTTATATTCCAATGTAAATTATGTTAGAGCAAGAAACAGAAGGAGACCAGGCTTATGACCCAGATCTGTAAAAGTGCAACTATTTCCTCTTTTGCCCTGAACTCCTTCCTGTTTTCAAATAATACTAAATTAATAAAAATGAAATGCTTGTGTCAAATGTTTAGGCAGATAAGTTGTCTCCATCAAAAATGATATCTTGAGCTGAATTAAGTGGATGAACATCCCTATCTTGTCTCAAATTCAGTTCTTCAACACAGCGCTGCTATGCAACCCCTCTGTATTATAGCAACAGCCTCTAGTAAACCCATAAAAAATGCTGAATTTTCCCTAAATAACGATGGAAGTTTTATTTTTGTGCCAATTCTACTGTTCCAATAATTTCTGTCAAATCCAAGAAGAATTGCACCCTTCTTTTTACTTTTTCTTTCAATTGTTTTCCTTTAAACCATAATATTCTACTCTATAAAGATCAGTTAATTTATTCTCATCCAAAAACAGAATTGATTTTTGATCCAGAACAATTAATTTCACTCTGGTTCCAAGGTTAGGCTTGTTTTTCATTAACTTGGGAATTTGGAGAATTGTAGAAATTAAGGTTAGATGATTAGTAACAAGCTTCTTATTTTTATCTTTCACATTGAATAAATGACTCATTAAATACTTTGGGCCCATCACTGTGTAGCAGTTAAACACCTTCTCACATTTAAGGAAGCCAGACTGTCTAAGACAGTGAACTTAAAATCAAATGAATATTTATACTTTACAGAGTGGGATGATTATCCACCAGCTTCAGTTATGTGCATGCTGAAAAGAATATGCAAAATTATACTGGACAATTGATATCATAGAATGGTTTGGGTTGGAAGGAACATTAAAGGTCATCGAGGTCCAACCCTTCTGCCATGAGCAGGGACGCCTTCCACTAGACTAGGTTTCTCAGAGCCTCGTCCAACCTGACCTTGAACACTTCCAGAGGTGGGGCATCTGAAACTTCTCTGGGCAACCTGTTCCAGTGCTGCAGCACTCTCACAGCTAAGAATTTCTAATATTGAATCTAAACCTACTCTCTTTGAGGCCACTCCCCCTTGTCGTGCAACTACACAGCCTTGTAAAAAGTCCCTCTCCAGCTGTCTTGTAGGCTCCCTTCAGGTACTGGAAGGACACAATTAGGTCACTGTCGTGGTTTAGCACGCTGGCCAAATGCCAGACACCCACAACATCTTCTTGCTCTGCTCTCCCCTGCCTCAGCTGGGCAGAGGAGAGGGAAAAAAAGGGTTAACACACAAAGGGTTCATGAGTGAGATAAGGACTGGGAGACACTCCAAGGACATAGCAGGCTAATCTTAAAATTACAAAGTGAGATTTATTACTAAACAGAGTCAGAGGAGGACAATGAGAAGTAAAATAAGCCCTTAAGACACCTTCCTGCCCCCAGCCCCTCCCTGCAGGAGAGCTGGATGTGGGGGTTTAGGTCAGTTCATCACCAGGATCTTCTCCCGAGGGTGGGTCCATCTCATGAGCAGCAGTATGCATGCACGCTGCTGCAACGTGAGTCCCCCCTTGTGCAGACTGTCCTCCCAAACTGCTGCAGCGTGGGATCCCTCATCCATGGGGTGCAGACCTCCAAGGCCAGGCTGTTCCTTCTTGGGAGCAAGGCCTCTCTCTCCACTGGGACTCTTGCTGGACCACAGCCTCCTCCAGGCATCCACCCGCTCCAGTGTGGGCACCTCCCCATGGGCTGCGAGTGGATCTCTGCATCCCCTATGGATCCCATGGGCTGCAGGAGCACATCTGCTTCCCCATGGTCATCACCATGGCCTGCAGAGTATTCTTGGCTCCAGCACCTGGAGCACCTCCTCCCCCACCTTGTCTACTGACCTTGGTGTCACCATATTGTTTTCCCTCACATTTTCTCACCTCCTCTGGCTAGAAAGAACTACATGCCCCCATTGTTTTGATTTCTTCTTAAGTATGTCATCATAGAGGCATAACCAACCTCTCCAATTGGCCCAGCCTTGGCCAGCAGCATGCCCATCATCGTCAGAGCCATCAGAGATTGGCTCTGCTGGACATGGTGAAAGCTTCCAGAAACTTCTCACAGGAAGGTTCTTTGTGGGCCCCGCACTACCAAAAACTGGGCCAAACAAAACCAACACCATCACCCTGTAGCCTTCCCTTCTACAGCCTGAACAATCCAATTCTCTGAGTCTTTCTCTGTCAGAAAGGTGCTCCATCCCTCTGGACTTGCTCTAACAGTTCAATGTCCTTCCTCTGCTGGGGACTCCAGAGATGGATGCAGCTCTGGACTACGTAGATGAGTATATTAATATCAAATAAACCAGTTACATTCTGCTAAGATACTATATTTCTAAACAGAATTTAGCCAAAGAAAATCTGTTTGAATATTGAGGAAATACATTGCAAGACAAAGGTTGTATTGATTTTGATTAAAAGCAAATAGGATGTTTAGCTGGTTGAATACTACAAAAGAATATTTATCAGATAGAATATATGGGACCTCGGTGATCACACATACATTTCCTAGATAAGCTCTTAAACTATAGTTGGGAATAGTTTACTTAAAAAATGGGCTACTATATCCTTAATCTTATAGTTTAAAAAAGCGTACTTAAATTGCAATGCCTTGTTTAATAAAGTGTTAAATATATAGTTTTAAAAGCATGGTTCAGCCTTTTCTGTATTTTGATAGCTAGTCCATTCTTAGTCCTTCCGTGTGGTTTGCTACCACTTGAAAGTGATATAGACCTGCTGAACAAAACTATTGAACATCAGTAAAATCAGATAGTTGAGGTTTACTATCTACTGTCAAAAGAGAGGATGTGGCAAGTTATTAGCATTCGGATACAGCACTTCTCTGGCAAACTGTCATGAGAAGAATGAGGCAGAACAGAATCAGCCTATTGTCAGGATAATTAGAATAATGAAAATATGAAATAATACAGATGTAATTGCCATCCATTATAATTCTTAAAATTAACTTATAATTTGTCTCATCCTCATGGAGCACTGTAAAATATTTAAGGAGATTGCAAAAAAGAAAAGGAAGAATTCACAGCTTAATTTTGTAGTATTTAGTTGGATTGGTATGAAATTACTAAACCCTTCACTAACTCAAGCTGGTACCATGAAATTATGTTTAGCAACCTTGTTGTTAATGCCTAATACTGGTATTTACACACATGATGCATGAAAAGCCAATGTGCAAGCAATGAAATAATTATATAGAGTAATAATATAATAATTATGGGAAAGTTAAAACATTTGAAGACTAAATATTATTTCAATCTGAAAATATTTACTGTAAATTTTAAATTAAAGTGTTGTTAATTTCCAGGACATAGCCCTGTATTTCAGTTTTAACAAAAATTTTGCCTTGACTTCAACATTCTCAATTAATTCCTTCATGATTTTATTTTCTGTATAATAATATGCAAAATGAGGCTGGATAATAAAATCACCAAAACAGCAGAAATTGAGCCTGAATAAAATTAGAAGAGGATTTCCACTCCCACCTCCTTTGCAAATGTTGGGTCAGCTGTAGCTATGCCGTTTCTGAGCAAACACCTTTACAACCTGTTCTGAGGAAGAGGATATGAAGGAGTTGCTGCAGCCTCCCAGGGAACGGCTGTAGTACTTCACAGTCCTCACTGTGCACATCCCAA
Organism: Dasyornis broadbenti; assembly: GCA_013397935.1. NCBI lineage: Eukaryota > Metazoa > Chordata > Aves > Passeriformes > Dasyornithidae > Dasyornis > Dasyornis broadbenti. The sequence goes on along the minus strand of VZRN01004072.1, from coordinate 2,982,878 downwards.
CACAGACCTTCCCTTCTGTTATTTAATGTCTGATCTGAAATGAGTTTTGAGAAGGGAATAAACTCTGTAGAAGCTATGTTTTATATAAATGAACACTGTTACTGTCTTTTCTTTCCTTAGTCTAAATATACTTAAACCTTTCATCTTCCTTTCAGTGTTTGATTTTTCCAGACCTTTGAAAAGCCTCCTGTTCTCCCTGAAAATCTCTTTAGTTGAACCACTACTTTGAACGTGCATTGCCTTAAATTTGAAATGCTAAGGATTTATCAGCTCTGAACACAGTAGAATCACTGTTTTACACTCAACATTTCTACTTCTGGACCCAAGAAAAGAGTCTGCCAACTAATGTGCAACCTGTAACTCTAGAGGATCCTGTTCCCTGCTGATTTTAAATATCCTGTCATATGTGGCTACTACTAATGTTATCAAGGGTGACAAGAGGAACATGTTCTGATTTAGATTTTCATTTTATTAGAGGATATTACAATTTCTTTAGCCTTTTAAATTAGTAAATCTATTTAGGCAAGATATTTAAGAAAATAGAATTTTTCTTTAATTTCAAAGCATATGTACAATATAGCATGTAAGCACAATGTGGCACAGAAGATAAATTTTATCAATTTCCATGGAATAATATTGCTTTATTAATATAGTGTCTTTTCAATAATATAGAAACAGTGTCAAGTTGTGGTGATGAAGGAAAAGAAATTTTATTCCATGTTTTGTGGAAAGTTCTTCTCATTCGATCAGTGGATATATTTGATGAAACCTGTAACATTTTCTAGTACTACTTGTAACTATTTTAATCCAAACTAGAAACAATCCTCTTCTGTGCTAACCTCATCTTCTGAATCAAAACTCCAAAGATTTAATACCAAATTTGTGTCCCCCTTTTAACGGGTATAAAAAGCATAGTGCAATGAAGAAATGGTGTCATTGTAAGATAAAGAGGTACACAATTCAGATACTGTTTATTAAAATTAATAACTAAAATGAAAAGAAAGCTCCTGAAGACAATATATTGAGTTTCTGTTCATAGTGGTCAAGAAGTAAAATCACGGATAGAAAATTTCAAAAGGGGAGGCACTGACTGGATCAGTAGCTTTCAAGAGCCATTTTGCTGCAAAAGCCTCATATCTCATTAAGCTAAAATAGCAATTATTGTGTTGAATAAGAAAACTTCTGCCATTTACATTTAAGGGACAGGGATTACAGAATGACTCAGCTACCTCTTCATGCCAGACTCATCTATTTCAGTTCTTTGTTTACAACTGACTCATTCATATTCAAACACAGAATAGAAGATCTCAGTTTTTAAATTAAACCATGCACAGAGAACATGTGCCTCCAAGTAGCTACTTTTACAGCTGGTGTTGTAAGTGGTGTCACAACTGAGCTTTTTGTAGCAGTGACAGAGCACTGTGCAGAAGAGGTGGTAGCTGTCTCCTTGGGGACTGCAGCTGATTGTCACCTGACTAATTGAAATTCCTCTGCCATGCCAGCTGCTGCTGGGCTGCTGTGGAGCTGCTCATCCTCTTCACTCAGTCTAGCAACTGCTGCTAGGTCAGCCTGCATCCAAGGCAAGCGAGCTCCCGCAAGCCACGTCGCATGGGTCCCGGGAGGGTTCTGACACCAAGGGCACAGTGGGGATGAGTCTCCAGTCTCGCTCGGTGTCTGGCACGGAGCACCTGCTGTCTGCCCCGTGACTCAGTGCTTCAAGGCCGTCAGCAGTCTTCACCCTGGCTAGAAATAGTTTATCTTGCACATCCAAACACAGAATGAAATACATGTAATATGCACATGAAATGTTAGGAGCGCTTACGTGATTAAGTCCCACATTTTCATTTATAAATGTAACACAAGCAGTCGCAGGTGAGGAGTCCAACCTAAAAAATAAAGTGACAATTTGACACACCAATGCCAACAAGGAGGTTGAAAATGAGTCATCGTCATCACAGTCTGAGAGAGTCTCTTTTGTTTGTTTTGATTTCATTACCTTTCCCTTTTTTATGACTGCATTCCCTTGCTTGTTGAGCTATAAAAAAAGAGGACATATTTTGCCTGTTTATACTCTGCTCACTCCAAGATGCTAACTGAGTCATCAATAAGCATTTATCTCAGCACTTCCCAAGCATTAACTCTTCACATTTGTCACAGAAAATAGGAAAGATTTTCTCTTTTCAAAGCTGAGCTCAAGGTTATTCTTGAAAATGGCATTCTGTTTAAACATCAGCATTTAATGGAAATTAGTATTGAAAGTTTTACTTTTTAAAATGACATTTTAATTTCAAGCATCTGTAAAGAAAAGTTATTGACAATGATGTCAAACCATTTTGTATTACAAATCTATAACTTCAGCAACTGTTAATAGGAGTTGTAAACTAACTATGTCAATCTAAAATCAGCAAATGTCATTGAAAATAGCAGTAATTTCAATAGCAGGTTTGGTGTTAATTTTTTTTGTTTGTTTGTTTGTTTTTTCTCTGAAATAGCAGTAATAATGAATAAATTAATGGAAAGTAAAGATAACAGAATTGGGACTTGCATAACTCAATATTACAAATTGATCTAGAGCATGCATCCAAACTTCAGACACCAGGAGACCATATTCAATATCTTCACTCCCAGAAGGAGGAAGATGAAAGCTCTGTCTTCCATATGAATACCCTAGCAACCAGATTTGGGGCTGCAAAGAGGAAATACACGTAACACACTATTTAAACAAACATATTTAAGGATTCATTTGACCACAGAGATGAAATAGACATAAAATTATTTTTTATGATCATCCTCAGGACACTAATTAAGAAGTCATGAAACCTTTTGTTTGATGTTAAATACTAGGAGTGATATGTTCTTTAGAACATGGTTATTGAATATAGTGTTACTGATAATAGTATTCAAATACACATATTTGAAGTTGGAAAAAAATTCAGATCTTTATTTATAAAAATTAATATAGTCTAAAAACCTCTTTCAGTCTCTACTTTCCCTTTCTTTTTCCATATATTTTTCAGGCTTTTTTTCCCCCCATCAGAAATAAACTTAACTTGTTCCATCAGATTTTCAGTGACAAAGGCTGTAACTTTGCCAGATAGTCTGTTTGATGGTTACCACCTTTATTATTAGCAAGACTTTTACTGTCTCACTGCAATTTAAGCTGGTTTTTATTTCCCATCTGCCATGAGCAATTATCCTATTACTTTGAAAACCTTTTATTTTCTTGAAGTTGGAGCATCTTCAGGGTTGGAAGTCATCTTTCTTTCTTTCTTTCTTTCTTTCTTTCTTTCTTTCTTTCTTTCTTTCTTTCTTTCTTTTCTTTCTTTTCTTTCTTTTCTTTCTCTTTCTTTCTTTCTCTCTCTCTTTCTCTTCTCTTCTCTTCTCTTCTCTTCTCTTCTCTTCTCTTCTCTTCTCTTCTCTTCTCTTCTCTTCTCTTCTCTTCTCTTCTCTTCTCTTCTCTTCTCTTCTCTTCTCTTTTTTTCTTTCTTTCTCTTTCTCTCTCTTTTTTTTTCCTGCTAGAATGGGTTCCTGTTCATATACATCTGTGTGATGCTTTTTTTATTTCTCAACAGCATGATACTGTTGACTCATGACCTAAAATATTATCTGAAGTACTGTTACCAAGCCAGTCATTTCCTGTCCCGTGTTTATGCAGTCAACACTTCCTGAGGACATCTGTGAGCTGTGAACCCTGCACACCTGCCAGAAAATTATGTGTTGTAATGTTCAATACCAATGCCAAAGTACTTTTTGGAACTCTACATGGATTGTGACATTTTTTTAAACCTTTCCATATCAACATTGAATTGATTTTTAGACAGTGTCATTCTGAACCTAATATTTTGCTGTTTATGGAAATTTACAAAAGTGTAAGAAAGTGAGGCAAAGTGAGATGAATGTCTTTCCTGCAGATATAAAACACATCCAAAAAAATAATCGAGTTTCAAGTTCTTACTTTCTAATAGTCCACAGATGCAGGTGGGCAGGACTAATGCAATAGCAGTGTCCATTCACTGGTAGGTTCTGGTGCATTCTCCTGAATTGTGTAACACAACTCAATGGCTAAATAGCTCCAGAACCTCCATTAAATCAGGGCTTTGTCAACTCTGATAGAGTTCTAGGCAGTCCAGAATTTGGGACAGTACAACTGCACAATCACTCTCTGCATATGCACTGAGACAGAGCGGTATTTTCTGGCTTGTGATCATAGATGTGAAACTGGTTCCACTATGGTGTGCCAGCTCCATAACACTAAACAATTCTTTGCTAAAAGAAAATCATAAGCAGGAAGAGGCCGATGGATCTTTAGAGTACACTCCAGTCTTTCAATTCTATCATTGCTTCCACATGTGCTCCAGATCAGCTCTTTTCATACTCCTACTCACTCATGAATCAGGAAAGCATTTCTCTTTTAATGACTTCTCCTGCTCAAGCCTCAATTTTACACCAGAAGTTCTTGTAGCAGCACGGAGTGGTAGAATACAAGACTACACTGGAAAAACCCCACAATAATTGCAATTTCACATACACACAAATATAGCCCATCTTGTTATCAAGATAGATACAACACAGGCTGTAACATGGTACCGTAACTGTGTGAGCTTTGAAAATCCAACTGCAGATGAACCTGGGAGCTCTGGCCATGTAGCTGCAAATCAGAAACAGTCAATATCTGATCACTAAAAGAAAGCAGTCTCGAAAGCTGGGCGGAGTTGGTTTATGGTGCAACGAAGAAAAAGAAACATATATGCAACAAATATAAATCACCTCATATGCTGCCAAAACAAAGGTAATAACATGGAAGTCAAATGATGATGGGTGATGAATGAAAAACAGAGAGGAAATATAAATACCTCTAGTATTGCCCTGGTTTAAGGATGCTATGCTTGATCAATGCCTCTGTTTATCTGCTTTATCAGATATTCTTCTGTTCTGTTTGCTAGGCAAAGAACATTATTTTATTTTCTCCTGCATTCACTCTGTTTTCCTGCCTAGTTATATGTAGCGTGATCTTTTACATTACAACTGGGTGAAAAAAATCAAGAATTTTTAAAAGCTGATCGTGATTCTTTTGCTCCAGTTTTTATACATGACAAGGTGATTGATACCACAGAACTGAACTAGAAGGGTGATGCACTACAGATAGCTTGGTAGATCAATAGATATTTTAATAGATAGATTGATTGATATTTCCCCTGTATTTTTATATTTGTTTACTGGAATGGAATCCTACTCTCTATAACTGATGAAATTCATTGATTTAATAGACCTAGAGGGATTTATTAAATGCTGTAGACAAGGAGAGAAAATGTAAAACTCAGATATTGCAAAGATATAATCAACCTATATCAATAAGAAAATATTACTTGTCCAATATTAAAAAAACCCTCCTCAATGCATATATTTATTTAAATCTGTAAAGTAACAAAATTTGTTGGAAAATACAAATCACTAGCAAACTGAAAGTTCATAATACTAAAGACAATTTCAAGGATTAATAAGTTCCTAAGAATAAGAAATTGCTTTTGCTGCATGGATATTAATTTGATATATATATCATTATCTTGTCAAAAAAATTCAATAGAGAATAATAATAAAACCTGAAACTTGAAACTGTTAACTTGATCTAACTCACTCTTTGTGAAATAGAGCTCCTGCTGCTTATGAGATACTTGTGCAAGATTTTGCTACTGTAAAGTACAATCATGTATGCTCTCAGTGAGAAATTTGGCATTTAATACTTCTCTCAGCTGCCCTCTCAGGAACATACTGAAATAGAATCAGAAAATCATTCAGATTGAAAAAATACCCTTAAAATCATTGAATTCAACTGTTAACATAACACTACCAAGTCCACCGCTAAATTGGGTCTTAAATACATAAGACCATATTTTGATACGTTTGTTATTACTATGTTTTTTAAGATGGGAGGGTGCTAATTGATAATGGCATAGAATTTCTAACGTAAATAAAATTGTTCTTCTACTATAAATAATTTTTATACACACATATGCACATATATGCCTATGCAAAAGAGCAGACATATGCAATGTCTGATGAACAATAATGAGAGACTTCCATTCCTCACCTCCTTTCTTTTCTACAGTACTACATTTCTTAGAAAAACACAGATTAAGTCAAAAATGCTAGTATTTCAAACTAGAAATGGTCATACATTTTGCAAGGGAATTAAACATACGTAAAGTATTGTCAAAATGTATTTCTAAGCATTGCAGAAGACGACAATGTAAACACGTACATTGATGTTTCAAGCAACTGAGAGGTTCATAGCAATCTGAAAGAACACTTCAATCATTGGCACTAGCACAAGGTACTGCCTCCAGTATTCACTGGGCATCAGCCACAAAGCAACAGCAGAACTGATTTATTCCTACCAAAATTATGAGAGAGGAAAATCTTCTACATCAGAAATTGGTAGCAGACCATAATTTTTTGTTCTGTAAAACATCCAAAGGAAGACACCAGCCTTTGAACCAGACCTGATCAGGATGGGGAATGAGCACAACTCATGCTTCAGTAAGTGGATATTCTGATGTTTCTGTTTATTTTTCTTTAATTATTTGAGAGGATTGAACTGCAGCAAACACAGCCAGAGTAGTAGTAGTGTTTCTGAAGAACTTGATAACCAAAACACACAAACTACTTCAAACTATTTTGGTTGCCACATTAGCTTTAAAACTCCAGCCTAAGTAGGAGGTGATTTTCGCAGTCGAGGAATACTGCTCATTAGAAATATACTGCTTACATGCCAGACCTGCTGCCTGGACTATGAGCTGTGAGGTATGACCACTTCCAACAGTGGCATGTCAATCATTCTTTTAAGTTTTACAGATTTTGAATGATTTCCCTGCACTTAATATTTCCCACACATCATATTCTCATATCCATGTGGCTGAACTAACATGTATTTAAAATTATTTATATTTAGAATGCATTGTTCCACTCACTTGTGATTTCTATGTGAAGTAGAAAAAAGTACTGAAATAGTAATATATCAGTTTGAGCTGGTGTGTTTCTCAAAGTCATTCTGTATCTACAATATTTATTTTTAGAATCAAGTCTGTTATTAAGGGATCATACCAGAAAATACTTAAATAAGGCATAATTGAAAATTACTGTTACTTTACATGTTTTCATTTTTTATAATATTATTTATAAAAATTGACATGTTCAGATTTACCCAAAGCTTTGTTAGATCTTAGATAGTAATAAGAGTATGTATAATACTGTAATATGATCTACGAAAAATATGCTGTATCATTCTGAGAATCCTCAGCTGTTTTCTATTGAGTGAAACATACCTTGACCTTTAACAAGAGCCAAACTAAAACTGATAAAACCCCAGGAGTACAAATTGTTTTGCAACACAAATATTGTATTATTTGAGTCTGTCTGTTCCAGTCATTCAATTACACTGTCAGAAAGAAAAGGTTTGCAACCTCCCTATGTTTCTGTCTTCTTTTCATTTCAAGTTGTCCTGACTTCAGCATCATAATAATGGTAAGAGAAATGCTAATCAGATGTAGGTGACTACTGCTAGTGTCATTAAACTCTCACAATAAAACAAAATTTAATACAGCTTGAGTACTAATTGAAAAGAATATTACAAAACAGAATAATTGTACACTGTAGATAATAGGACAAGGAGTAATAGGTACAAATTGAAAGAGGGAAAATTTATCCTGGATATTAGGAAGAAACTCTTCACTGTGAGGGTGATGAGACACTGGAACAAGTTGCCCAGAGAGGTTGGGAATGCCCCAATGCTGCAAGTGTTCAAGCCCAGGCTGGACAAGAGCTTAAGCGAGCTGGTCTAGTGAGAGGTGTCCCTGCCCATTGTAGCCAGGATTGGGACTAGATAACCTTTACGGTTTCTTCCAATCCTTAAAATTTAACAAGTATATGATTTTATAATACAACTTTTGGCTTGACATCCAAATGCAGATGAGGGTAAACAATGTCTGTGAGGAACTGCCATTTATAAAGCTGAAGCTGATTAAAACTGCATGTGTTGCCATCCATCGATTCCCAGGTTTTCTGCCTTCACTGTTAAAATCTGTTCAGGTTTGCAGTTATTTTAGTATGCCTGGAAATAAAAAGACTATTTCTATACCATTTCTATGTGTCCCTGTATCAATGGAGAGTTGGAAATTTAACAATGAAAATTTTCTTTTTCTTCTCACATTTTTCATAATGCTTCCATTTATCTCCATGAGGATACTTATGTTCAATCTAATTTTGCTACCATGTTCTTTCGCTTTTGAACCAATGGTTTATTTTTCCCTTCAAGATGAACAATTTTTTCAAGGATTTTTGTCCCTGAAAAATTATTTGTTCCATGTCAGTTCTACTTGTTTCCTCAGCTCTTTTTCTACCCTATATTGTTTGCTTTGTTTCTATTTTGCCTCAATATTTTTTTTTTCCTTCTGCGTTACTCAGCAGCTTGATACCCTTGGTTAATTAGTGCTATCAGTACACTACTCTTATTCACTATTACTCTCCCATAGGGCACCAGCAACACAGTAAAAGTGTTATCCCACTTCTTTTTTTCTGCTCTTTGTAATATCATAGGGAATGGCTTCCTAATATCTCTGTCCAGCCATTCTTTGTAGGTTTTGTCTGTTTGGGGAGAAATTCTGTCAGTCTTTCATGAGACGAAAAGTATTTTTTCTGAGTCCTGGGACTCTAAGGACCTAGTTCTGTCAGGAGTTTGTTTGCTTTCAGATGATAAACTCCCATTGATTCTAATGGGACTTGAGATCACAGTCGTTGAATGTCATGCATTCATCTCTCTGCGTAGTGCCAACAGTTTGTATTCACACCACACAGTTTCAAAGCAGTCACCCAAAGACTGAAATCCATCAAGTCCAGTCATATAAAGAACAAAAATGAGCATCAGCAGGCATGTTTAACATGAATATCTATGTACTTATAGGAGTACAATGGGAGACAATAGTAGCAGTTTAGAGGTAACTAACATGTAGTGAACCATACTGGCAAGATTTAAACCTGCTTATTCTAATCAGGTTTCTGATTCCTTGTTTACAAACTTTCAAAGGCCTGATTGTCTATAAGGATATTAATAAAAGTGGACAGTGTAATTCTATGCTGAAAGGAGTCAGTGTAATGTGATTTCACAAATCTATTTTGTCTATTAAAATATAAAAAGAACAAATTTCATGCTTCAGAAAATTTCAGCTGCAAGAGAATAGGATCCAAATTTTGATAGAGATACAACTTTACAGTCAGCAGGAGTCAGAGATCTCATATTGCTATCATGTAATAATTCTTTCCTTTCCATTTTCATTATTTAGCAGCGCAGAAGGCTTGAAGACAGTGATACAGTATGAGGAAAAGAGAAGAGACACTGGCTATTTAAAGACTAGCAACTAGAGTTTAAATACTATATAGCAACTCTTATGGAATGATAGAGGAAAAAAATAGATGTTGCAGAAGTAAAAAAAAGTTGTAAGGAAGCACCAAAAGGCTGATCTTTACACACAGATCTAGAAAGATATAGCCTGTTACCATAGGTAAGCTGTAAATAGTTTTCTTTATAAGGAAAAAGCATGGATTCCTTTTCCAGAATCATAGAGTATCTTATGTTACAGAGATGTCTGGAGATCTTCTAGTCTGACCCTCCCCTCACAGAAGGTCCAATTAGATCAGGTTTGCTCAGGCACATGTAAAGATGAGATTTTAGTTCAGTGATTGAGATGCCAGAGCAACTTTGGGCAACCTGTTCCAGTGTTTGACCATCCTTATGAGAAAAGATTTTCCTTTTGTATCTAATCACAATTTCTTTGCTCCAACTTTTATCCACTGTCTCTCTTCCTATCTCTGTGCACCTTAGAGCAGAGTCTGGCTCTGTCTTCACTCTCTCCTTGGTTGCCTTATTTTCTTGAGCTTGAATAAACTCAGTTCTCTCATCCTTTCCTTCCAAGCCGTGAACCTTTAGTCATTTGGTTGTCTTTCCATTGGACTTGTTCCAATATGACAATGTGTTTCTTGTGTGGCAGAGATCAAAACTGGACACAGTACTCCAGATGAGGTCTCACAAGTGTTGAATGTACGGAAAAGTTCACCTCCCTGCAGCTGCTGGCAACAGTTTGGCTTCTTTGTCAGAAGGGTTCAGCTCATTTAACTTGTATATCACCACCTTTTCCTTGGCACTGCTTTCTATTCATGTGCATGCAGTAATGCAAGACTTTGCACTTGCCTCTGTAGAACTTCATGAGTTTTTTGTCAACCAATTTCTCCACCCTGGTGATGCCATTCTGAACCTACAGCATAGTGACCACTCTACCCAGTCAAGTTTGCAGTCTCATTGAGAGATGACTCCATCACATCACCCAAGTCATTAATGAAGACACTTTATTACATGGGTTAAAATATAAAAAAACAGTGGTTTTTTCACAGATAAAGAAAAAAGAAAAAAGAGAAGGACTTTCATAAGAACCATCAGTTTCTCTGTGTAGCAAAATAATTCTGAAGCAGTTGTGATCTTTACTAGTCCATTTGTTTATATCGAGAAGTTGTTGAGTGTTCAGTCAGCATTGTTCTGATGTGATATGAAAGATAAGAAAGAGTCATTATAATTGTGAATAGTTGCTTTAATTTATTTTTTTTTTATTTTTTTTATTTTTTTTTTTTTTTTTGTGTTC
>VZRN01004072.1:2961448-2972127 GCA_013397935.1 Dasyornis broadbenti | reverse complement strand
TTTTATTTTTTTTATTTTTTTTTTTTTTTTTGGTGCTAGGCCTTACTTAAATGTATAGGAACTGCAGAGACAAAAACTGAAGAAGTTACAGGTGACTTTCAGCCTTACACATATGACCAGTGAAATACCTGTACTGTTCAGACTGTCACAGTAACATCATCCATCATCTTAATCTCCTTATATCACCTTCTAAAGAACAGCTTACTGAGGAAGGGAAATGACTTTGTGACAGATCATCAACTACTGTTTTTATCTAGTATTCCCTGAATTTTTTCACCTGCTTTCCAGATGGTTGTGTATGAAGCTCTGAAAGATACAGAAATGTCATTCATGTTAGACACCAGTTAATTCCACATTTTTTCTCTTAGTACAAAAGCTATGACTTCTATCTAGTTTAATCAAGCTGTCTTCACAAGATCTCTTTGTGAACCAATTGTTTCAACACAAAAAAATGAAAGAAAATATCCTAGTGTAACTCATTCTTGCTAAAAATTAATTTACATGTTATAAATTTAAGGTTGAATGAAATGCATAAGAAAAATAAAGAAGAATTAACATACCAGTATTTCTTCCCTCTGTACCACTTCCCCTATAATAAGCAGGTGCTTTGACCAAGAGCTGTAGTTAGAGATTCAGAGGATTACAGAGCACTGAATTTTCCCAATGTATTTTAGGAAAACACTATGTTCCAATTCTTACCCAGACATATGATTAGCGAGTTATATTTCCTAACATGTCTGTATTCTGCTGAGCCACGAGGAGTGATAGTTTTGTGGGCTTTTTTCCAGTGATGTAACTAAAAATAACTATAAATTCTAATTGTCTGCGCTTTTTTTTACAGTGTAGAGCATTTAACCAAGTAATTTTATCGTAATACATCCTTGAGGTCACAGTGTTCTAAAATATTATAAAAATAGTTAATTAAAAGTGTTAACAACTTCAGCTTCATTTGTATGTGTGTGTATATATAAGTATATGCATTGACAATGAAAGAATGAAAAAGCAAAAAAGTAAAAATAATTATTTTTATTTAAGTATGCTTGACATGAGACAGAATATTTTGCTGCACAGGCATATTCCTAAATACACAATTTAAGCAAATACCCCAGTTCAGGAAAAGAACAGAAATTATTATAGTGGATTTTTAAAGTTCTTGTGTTACAGAAGTTCTAATTCAGTCCACTAGCCTTCTATAAATTGTGCTTCTTGAAGAACTAGAATTTCAACATGTAATATAGCTGATTTAGTGGCAAAAATATATGAATATTATAACAAAACAATGTCACACATTGTTTTGTCATACATTCCCTGTTATGGGAAATATAACTAATGTGCAGAATTCTACTTTGCACCTACTTTTCTGGATTCTGTTGATTTGTTACAGGTAAACTGTAATCGCAACTTTTTTTTCTGTCCTTCTGTAGATGGCAATAAAAGTTGAGAGAGACAGAAAAAACATTTTTTTCTCATAAAATACTTTTTTTTCCCCCTCTAAGAAAATCTACTGAAAAATTACTGGTTTTTAATAATACAAATTAAAACCATATTTATACCCTTACACTGTGAAGAATAGCCAGAGGGTGGTGACATGATCCCTAAGATTACCCATGATCTGGGTCTCAATATAAGCAAGAATGTCACTCATCTATATCCTCTCTATCTTAAGATCTCCAAGTGGATAGTTTTACACAGAGATTTCACGCCTTGAAATAATACAGTAAATAAATACACTGATCCATACAACATATAATGTTGTCTTTTCTGTAGCAATCAATGACTTTTGTGAATGTTCTTCAGGTGATAGTGTTCAGGGAAATTTAACTTCCCGCACTTTCTCTAATAGCTTGCCAGCATTTAAAATGTCTGTTTATAAGGTATCACTGGCTGTCTTTATCCACATCTTGTAAGCTGCTTTTGTGGCTAAGCTGGTGTGACACTGAGTAACTCAGTCTTCAACCAAACTAAAAGAAGCTGAGCCATTAAATAAAAGCAAATAAATAAATAAATTAAACAAATAGAAGCTCTGAAAAAGAAACAATAGGAAAGAAATTAGGCAAAAAAGAAATGAAATCCCAAACCAAAACCAAGAGGAAAATCATTTACTCTAAATACATACATCTTTTCAGTTTCATATTCACTTGCCACAGGTATAAGTGACTTTTGAATAAATAATAAATCAAAGACAGAAGACTCATAAGTCAGAAGCAATTTTTTAGTAAAAACTCTTAAAAGTAGTGACATTTAGGAGATAATTAAAATGCCAGTTGGAAAAAAGAGTAGTCTTTCACAAACTTGTTATTAAAACATTTCCTTCAGTATAATATTTCTATTAAAAATTCCAGGAAATAGATTCTTTGTAAAAGTAAAAAAAAAAAAAAAAAGATACAGTAATAATATTCTAACAGCATATTAATAGGCTGTTTAAAGTTCTTGTACTATTAAATCACCTTTCTACTGCTGTTGTAAGGAAAGGGGTTTCAAGCCAGTGTTAAATGAATACCTGCAGGTGACAGCTCCCATGTCTCAATGAGAGTTCTCTGCCTTTCAGGAAGTGTGATCAAGTCTTCACATAGTGCAATACTTGTCTTTTTGCTTGTTTATGCACAAATCTCTGATGATCTTGTGATAGAGATGAAGAAATGACTCCTGCCGTGCTTTCCACACTTTACTTACACAGACCTCTTGGCTGTCCACGTGGCTGCTGGCCAGGCAGAGCACAAAGATGGCACAATCAGCTTGGGCTGAGCTGTGGCTGCCCCTGGAGACCAACCCTCCTGCTTCAGCTCCCCAAGCTGGTGATCACCTCTGCTGCACTCAAACCCCTCTTCTAGGAGCCGGCACACCTGACACGTGCTGGCACCCAGAGCAAAGCAGAGGCTGCCACATGGCCACTACAGGAGATGCCACTGTTTGGGAAGAGGAGGGTAGTAGGGCCCCACTGACTGAATTTCATGCCTAGGGCATCAGACTTGCTGGTTTGAGACACACTTGTGAGATTTCACCTGTATTTAATTGTAATTAAACTGGTGGCAAGCTAAGGATCTGTCTCTGGGTGAATATGTGAGGAAAATTTGTAGTGAAATGGTTTTGAAAAAGGAGAAAACAGCTTTTGGAAAATCCCCAGTCTCCAAGGATTAAGGATCCTTGGGAACTGGAAGGTGGAGGACTCTGTGATCCTACTCCCAAGAAAAGGGTGTGGACAAGCCTAAAACTAACAAACAAGGAAAGAGAAGAGAGCTAGCAAAAAACAGATGGGAAAGCAAACTTCAAAACTGATCTGTTTTGTTAGTAGGTCTGATGGAAACATCACATTTCTCTGAAAGTTTGATATCAACAAATTCTGGCAGAATAAATTTGCAGTAAAAGACGTGCTAGTGGTTTTTCTAGTAAGCAAGACAAAGAATTGGAGAAAAAAATAGAATATTTTTTTCTTTTTGGGTAGTTGAAAAATGATCTAGTAAATTCAATTTTGCTACTTACTCTGCCATGAAACTCCATGGTAAGCTAGGCAAAATAGTTATCTGAATTTTTCTGGGTCCCTACAATCTATATGCTGCTTATGACAGCCTTTAAAACCTGGACTTTCTGGCAGAAATTCTGACAAAAATTCTGTCAACACTTTTAACTTGCATATTGTATCTAAAGAAAAGTAAGGTGCAAAAACCTGTGCATAACTTGTTTAAATAAGGACAGAACATTAGTGTGTTCATTCTAGCATCTAGCTCAGTTTACCTACTGGAGAGATAATGGAAAAGTAGTGTTATAAAAGTAGATGCATTGATGCCTTTAAAAACCTTCAGCATGCTAACAAGTGATGAGTGCCATAAAAGGTGCATAAGGAAATTCCTATTTCTTTCTTCAAATCATAGTTTGGATACTGGGCAATAGGAAAAAACCCTAGTCTTAAAACCTTATTATAAATAAAATGCAGTCAAATATTAATGAATGATCTATGTCTCAAGAGATTTCTATGATAACTGAATGAGAGACAGACTATGTGGGAAAAAATGTGGGAAAATATGTAGGAAAAAATGTGACCATGTAAGAGAAGACTATATCAGAGTGTAAGTACATAGGAATTACTCTGTTTTGATTGCCATATCCATGACATTTCATAACTTTGGAAAACATTTGGGGCTTGAACAAGACCTATAAATGTCCCCTCCAGCCTATGCAGTCTATGATTATATGACTGTGTGATAACATTGCAATGCTGATTATGCTGTTCTAGGTTCAGGCTTTCATGTCTTGACAGATATTTGTATTTTTTTGTGAGAACCTAGTAACGGGCATATTCACCATAACTGAAACGAGGGTTTAGCTATTCGTAATACCTTCCCATACAGATCCACAGGTTCCCTCTAATAATTTCTCATTTGATATTTTCAGTATTTGCATTTTCACAGAGTCATACTAATTGTTTTGAGTTCTTTATAATGTACAGCAAAGCATTTAAAAAAATCTGGTTTGGACCTAACTTGGATGTTAGTGAAAAAAACAGATTTCACACACAAAGTGTTTTTCACATTGTTGAAGCAGAAGGGCATTTAAAAGTTCTTGAAAGGAAATATGGAAAACCAGCATAGCAGTTGCTATGGGGGATGCCAGGCACAGCAATGTCTCAAATTCTACCCTCATTTGAGCTTAGATTACTAAATCTTGGGCCACCCAATTTGCAGAGTCCTGAAACATCTTTGGAGAGTAAATATATTTTTGAACAGAGCATAATAATCATAGTACTCATTTTTTTACATATTATCCAAGATATGGGAAATTTGAGTTCTTCAAATTAATCATGAACTGCATTCCAGGACAGTACTTACAGTATTTCTAGATATAAATAAAAGTGAACAGGCTATCTATACGGGTCCTGTATACCACACTGTATAAAAAAGGACTATAAGAGGAAAAAAGGAAGTGCTTGATTCTAGGAACTAACTAACTGTTCAAGCATTAACTGGCAACCTGACTTTTATTCCCAGATTTTGCAATATTTAATATCTTTAACATTTTATGAAAATAGATATATTCAAAGATCACAGAATAATATCTTTATCCCAAAACTATAGCCTTATGACAAAGGGATCAACCTACCATCCTTAAAGTATTAGACAAGATCATTGTCAGGAAATCTAGTTTTGAATTCTTTCTGTGCCTAATAATTTTTATCACTTACTTCCTAGGAGGGACATGTCCAACATGTCCAGATCTTTCATCCAGCTTGATGAAATCAGCCACATTCCCTGTGCTTTGTGCTGAGTTTATGGCTGTGTATTCCTTTGTCCTGGGAAAGAACAGAACAATACTGATAAATTGCCCATGCAAGGAATTATGGTGTGTTTAGACTAGAGATGGTTTTGTCAGGGTGGTTGCTGTTCCAGATTTTCAAAAGTCACAAACAAGTAAGTTCTAGACAGCTTTCAGGTTGAAGTGGTAGCATCTTAGTCAATTTAATTGCTGCAACAATTAGGCAGCAACGCAAATGTGTAAATCAGCATGACATCTTTTCTAAATATTGTTACAGTTGTAGTCAAAGAAATTTTAGTCAAAAATTTCTGTTCCCAGAAGAGATTACAATGATTTAGTGGTTATGTTGATATATCTATATCAATCTAAATCTATGTCCAAATCTATATCTTTTCTATCTCTAGCTACCGTAGAATCTGTCACTCTCTCTATTTCTATTGCTGTCTCTATCTATTGATATCTGCATGTAAGTGGGGAATTCATTAATTGACACTGGTTTTGGATATTCTCCCAAAATTGAATGAATAGATACTCAAGGCTAAACAAGTCACCCTACAAACACACTACATGTAGAAAAGCAGGAAAAGTACCTCCAGAGTTTGATTAATTTGATCCTAAGAAAAAGCATCTAAATTCAACTAGATGACTTTTGCTTGACTTTTCCTAATATTATTATTCATCCAAGGCCTCTAAAGGACTTCTAAAAGCAAGTGACACATACAAACACACAGAGACACACACAGAGACACACATATATTTATATATCACTATACAGACATATTAGACATGATTATGGCCTCTGAATTTTTTCTCTTAGCCAAAAGAAACCACTATTACATTTATGTATGTAATTATATATGGTCATAAATACACTGATATAAAATCTATGTACACAACTGCACTAGTTTGTTGCTTGGTTTTGTTTTATTTGTTCTATAGTGTGTATATATACACACTCAATATATAAAATAATTGTGAAAACAGTGAAAATAGTCTGAGGTACCTCAGCAGCAACTAATTCTAAAAGTGACATTTAAGGGCAAAGCACATAATAATAGCATTCATTTGGTCTATAAATTGCCAAAATCTTATGGCTACGCTATTTTTTCAAACGATATCATGCTGTGCTCATTACATATTGGAGTGCATATAAAGTAAATTCCAACAGTTATATACATATTGCTTGTCCCCAGATTCATGCTGTGTAGCATCAGTGACTTCAGCTTATTTAAACTAATATAAATTAGTTTGGAATCCAGACAATAGCAGAACTGCAGTTGTATTCCTCTTTGGTAAGTAAATATTTGTTTATTTCTAAAAATCTACTTTTAGTGATAGAGGAAGTTTTGTTCTTATTTATAGGATAAAATGATTTCTAGATTCTTAACATGAAAAAGGCTGGTGACCATAGCTTCCTCAAAGTAGACTATAATATTGGTTTTATTTACTTAGTCTTAGCTCTGTACTGTGTGTATGTGTCAGAATCACAAAGTTCCATATAACTTTGAAAGCACCTTGTCCTCAAAGTAAAAAAGAATAATTTCGACTTCAGTGTTTTTCTATTTTATTTCTGCTTTTCCCATCCAACAAGCTAGTCAAATAGACTCTGCTGCATGAGTAAAACAGATGACAGAGGAACACATCACACTCAATGTCCTTGGGCATATTTTGTTGACTTTGAATAGTATCTAGCACTTCATGACAGAAAATCATTTCCATTTCAGAACTTTAACAGCTGAAATAACAGAAGGATAGGTAGGCCTATAGTGGTTCACTAAATACACAGTAAGAAACACTTCAAAATATGTCCTTGTCTGAAGTCTTTCATGCATCATTTAATAAGATGAGAAACTGACTGAATTACATTTAATAGCAAAATATAACTTCTTTACTTTTAATGTCAAAAAAACCTCTTGTGTTTCCTCTCCTACTGAACTATATAGTAACATATTAACTAGGGCTGTTCACATTTTGTTGGTCTGAGAGAACAAGTACAAGATTCTGCCACAGTATATTGTTCTAAAACTAACAATAATTCGCTAGTGAATGTGAGTCAGCACACTTGTATTGATGATCTATATATATTTGGCTATTGGGAAAAAGAAGGATGGAATTTCCATTCCTATTTTTCTTTTCAGCAAAGTTCTTACAGTGTGAGTTATTTTATTCTATCAAGTTTGGAAGTATCGCCTTTCCCATGTGATGCATGAAATATGCTGTAAATTGTTACAAACTGTGATTGTAGCTTGTTTGTGACAATTAAACAATTTTCAGCCATTATAAAAATACTTTTCCCTCATGTTGTCCATTCTCAAATAGAGACCTTAACTCACTTAAATTTAGAAAGTCTGCATCCAAGAAAGTCTCTTCTGGCACCCTTCAAAGTCACTGAAGAGTGCAGGCTCTTTTAAGGTGTCACTCATCTGATAGATTAATACATTCAGATGACATCACATTAATTTAATCCTAAAATGTGTTCCTGTTCCTATTGACTATAACGGAACTTCAGATGACAGTTTCAGACACAACAACCTCTGTTTTAGGCTGTGCATTGGTCATATAAATCCTTTTAATCGAAATGTTAAAAATGTCTACTTTCCATCTACAGGGTCAGTCACAAGGAGCCAATACCAATGGAAGAAAGGAAAAAAAGACACTGAAAACGGAGCTCATGGTGCCTACCTGGCATTCTCTACTCTGCCTGCTGATGGAAATGGTGAGCAAAACATAAGCAGCTTTAGAGTGTCTGTCCTATCACCATCCAAGACATTCACCGATATTCATGTGACTTGATTTCAGTGTTCTCAATCCTCACAGACAGAACAGTTTAAAGCTTTGCCCTTTTTGACTAATAAGCAATGAATTCTCAATGTGCTTTTTCTAGATAATGCTTAACTTAGTATAGATTAGAAACAGTGTTGCATGTGTTTGCATGAACGTAAAATCAAATAACAATCAAAAGTCATTAATTCTCTAAGATATTATTTCCAAAGAAATGTTAAGAAATATTGATCTGTTGGAAAACAATCAATAAATTTTGCAAAAAAAAAAAAAAAGATAATATAATCAAATAAGCAATGAATTATGGAGTATTTTCAGAGCTGCAAAATATCTTTAAAGTCAAGTTTTCCAGACATTTGAACATTTAAATTAAGTATGCTTATGAAGTAAAACACTCAACTTTACATACATTATTTTGAAGTTACTGCTGCATATTCTTAAACACATAATTAACCATATGTTGACATGTTCTTTTGAAGAGGGACAGTTTATCTATTTTATATGTGAGTAAACTGGAAAAAATACAGATGAAAACATCCTATACATGATTAAATTTACCGTGGGATCAAAATAAATCTCCATTACAAAGTATCAGATCTTTAATAACCTATACCAATAAACATTAAGAGATATTGGATATTTATAGGTGACCATTGGAGAACAATTTAAGAAGTTATTTCTGAAAATGTCATTGCTCTGGCTACCATACCTAATCTCCTGCACTGTAAAATAAAATGGATAAAATATAAAAAGAAATTTTTGTGAGCAAAATAAACCACTTTTAATTTCTGCTTTGAATATATTAAGAGTAAGCCCACATTCTGTTACTTTTTATGGAATGAATAGAGATTTAAAAGAAAAGGAATCTATGTGAACTAGGATAAAGCAGATGATTTTTTAATACTTGGATAGCATTAGATAATTTTCAGTGCATCAGAAAACGTGAAAAACAGTGCTACATCAGCGAAGTCACCTCTTCTGCTAAGAATAGCAAAGAGGAAAGCATTTAGCCTACGCTGGATAATACACAATAAAAGTTTATCTCAATTGACAGAACGATTTCTCTGTACAGGGCATGACATTATTTTTCCTGGGTTTTGAGCCTCTCTTGTAATAATCTGTACATAGTCATAATGGTGGAACACTTCAACCTTGGCACATCAGTCTCTCAATTGTAAATTGTTTCATGCTCAGGTTAAAGAGCCTGGTTGCCAAAAAAATGCTCAGATCTTTCTTTCAAATGAAATATAAATGTTCAAGTGTATGAGAAGACAATCTAGTAAGAATAAAAAAAACAAACAACCCAGAAAAATAGTAATGGACCACATTGTGGTTTATTTTCTGAACATCCACGCTTTTAACCTTCTGAATTTTTGTCACAGTACATACATAGAAGCTTTGCAAAACGGCTCTTTCTGTCAGTAGTGGAATCAACAATACTTTGACTCCTGCAGGTATTGTTTCTTCATACTGAAGTTATGCGTGGCTAGTCAAAAGACTACTGTAGCTTTTTCTGTCTTACAGCATTGCCTGTAGGCATTAGTGTGTCTCTTAGTACTTAGCTGCTTGTTCTCACAAAACCTGCTATAATCTAGTCTTTTTCCTTTGTTTCTGTGACTTATATTCCTCTAAAAGAAAAGATTCAAACTAGTCAAAGGTTCTGTTGGAGGTTGGGAATTTTTTCCATCCTGTTGCTAGGGAACCTTAACAAACCTTAACGACTGGGTACTTAAGAGACAAAAGACTCTGGCTGGGCGGGGTCAGGGAACAAAAGCACCTGGCCAGTTGGTAAGGACGCTTGCTCCTGGGACATTGGGACATCAGGGGAGAGGTTTGCCTTTTTTTGCTGCGACTGCAGGAGCCCAGCTCGGCACTGCATTGGTTTTTCTTCCTTGCTGGGTGAGCTTTAGTCTGAGAAAAAATCTTGAGATCCTGACCCTATTCTCCCCGCACTCTCCCCCGGCTGCGTACAGCAGTTGCCACGGGAGAGCCCGGCTGTCACTGAGCCGCATCTCCCACCTACCAGGATGCACTGCAGCTTCTGCCACCACAGCTGAGTTTCTGCCACCTTTTGTTCACCGGCCCAAGTGAACCAGCTCTGCCATTCAGCTTACTGCTCCGAGGTTTCCCACTGCAGCCCATTTCACCATCTGCCCATCCTGTCTGTCTGCCATTACTCACGTCAGGAGGGGACCTGAGCTCGCACCACAGCACCCCCTGCAGCTGCATGGGAGCCATCGCCCCTGCCCTGCCCGGCTGGGAGCCCAACAGCGCCCGCTGCCGGCAGTGACCGGAACTGCACCAAAGGGGAGGGTGCCTGGCAGCCCAGAGAAAGCTGCCACTGGGTTTCTGGTTTTGTTTGTTATTGCTACTGTTGTTGTTGCCTGTTTTCCTCGTTATAGATACTAGTAAAGAACTGTTATTCCCTTTTCAATATCTTTACCTGAGAGCCCTTGATTTCAAAGTTATAACAATTTGGAGGGAAGGGGGGTCATATCCTTTATTCTAAAGGAAGTTCCCACTTTCCTTAGCAGTTACTTGTCTTTCAAACCAAGACAGGCTCAAAAGGATCTGTTTTCAAAAAAAAAATGATTTGTGGGCTTTTTATCTTTGTTTTGGTTTGGGTTGTTTGTGGGTTTTCTTTTTTTTTT
>VZRN01004072.1:2851997-2953909 GCA_013397935.1 Dasyornis broadbenti | reverse complement strand
GTAGCAGTTTTGGGGAGACTGCTTGCCTGTGTGGGGACCAGCGTCACTGTAGCAGTGTCGGGCGGGCTGCCGACGGTGAGACCCATAGCTACGCAGAGGAAAAGAACCTCTCCCCGGGCAGGGGAAGAAGATCTGGGTGATGAACTGACCTAACCCTCCCCCCATACCTTGTTCCCTTGTGCAGCTGCTGGGAAGGAGGGAGGGGGGTGAGCGAAGAAACGGTGGCCTTGAAGGGTTTATTTTACCTCTCATTTACTCCTCTGACTCTGTTAGTAATAAATTAGATCACTTTGCAACCTAAGTTAGTCCTGTTTTGCCTATTCTAAGTGCGTCTTCTCCCGGGTTTCCTTATCTCAACTCATGAGCCCTGAGTGTGGGTGTGTTAATTTGGGGGTACCTGGCATTTGGCCGGGCTCAAACCTTGACAGTTTTTCATGTAGACTTTTCTCCTACCTCCCGTTCATATGCTGCTACATTAATCCTTACCGTCACTCAATTAGACTGTAGCTAATTTTACTGCTTTATTGCTTCATAACTTTATATATCAATAGTTCATTCAGTTACCTCTCTGTTGTTTCTGAAGTCTTCATCTGCGCTTCCTATTTGGAAAAAAAATAACAGTTCAAGCAGAAAAGCAACACTTTATGAACTAGATTTGCACAAATCTGCTGAATTCCATTTCTACATTGGAAATAAGTTCAGACAACTCATCTAACACTTTTTTTTTCCAAATAGCAGTAATAGAAGTACGAATCCAATTGATAGCAACTTTTTAGAATAAGAAACTCTGTTATTGCAAATCTTTATTCCTAGCTGTAACTCACTTCCAGCTTAGAAAGAAAATTCAAACCCTTAGACATAATTCATATTTGTGTAATATGATTTTATAGTCCTCATTTTTGTTAAAAAGATTCGTTGTGCTAAAGATAATAAAAAAACTCAGTTAAAGAATTCAATAATACTTTTATAGCTTGGATGGACACCCTCAGTTAATCCCAAACTGAGCTCTGAATGTTTGGCTGGAGTTTTTCATGTGGTGGACAGGAGGAAGCACAAAAACCTCATTGAATTCTTTTTATCAGAGAACTTTGAAGAATTCTTAAAAGTAAGAAAACATGCTGTTTAGACAGACCTTTTACAATATTTTGATCTGGCTGCACATTTTGGTTTTCTTCTAAGAAAGAGAATAAAATCAGTTAATCTGTTCTCAGCACTGAATAAGGTAGTTTGGTACTTTCCCACTTGAGAAAAATTGAAAGTTAAGACTCTGGGCATTCTGTGACATTGCTGATAGACTTTAAAATATATATCTATCAGCGTGTATGACATGCATAATTTGTTCTTGAAAGGGGAAAACACCACATGTAAATTAATCAAATAACAGGCAGGAATACTTAATCTTGAAATAATTTTTAACTACTAATGAAACAATAGAATTTCTGTTCCTGTGAAATCTTGTTTGTGCTTTATATGTGTTTGTCTGTTTGTTTCCCAGAAAATAAAATAAAAATAAGAAAGAGTAAATTTTTCAACAAACTTAATTTCCCATTAGGGAAGTCAATAAAGCTGAAGCTAATATTACAGATAGCTAGAGGAAACAGCAAGCTGTATATAGACAAAACATAGTTCACAGATAAAACAAATACAACTAATCCAGGTTGTGGTAAAAGGTGGTCTGCCTTTTTTTATTTGATTTTTTAAACTTCTTTATCTAAGCCTTTATGTGGTCTACTTTCACATTTGTTTGTAGAGCTCTCTATCTTTTCTGGTTTTCTTCCTGGATATTTTCTCCTTTGCTGTGCTCTTTTTTCACAAGATCTTATCACAGGATCTGTCTCACCCTGTGTTCATATCGTTCAAATCCTAAAATCAGACATGAATTTTCCCAGACTAAAACCAAACCAAACCAAACCAAACCTAACCAACCAACCAACCAACCAACCAAACAAACAAAAAAATGTAAAAAGACAGAGAAGATTTCTACTAGTTACAAAACAACTGAACCATTGCTTAGTTTATGAAGGAAACGATTCAGCAGGATGAAGGGAAGCGGGAACAGAAAAAAAAAAATAAAGTTTGAACTAAAAATTGACATTTAAAAATATAATTTTTAAAATTATAGACTACATAAGTATTTATTGACACATTCAGGTAAAAGCTTTTAGGAAATTCTTAAATAATATGATCTATGCAACTTAGTGACAAAAGTTGCCAGTGTGGTGAAAAATGTAAGAGTCAGAAAAGTATTAGTAAATATATAAAACATTGAACTTGGTAACTGAGGAGGTTTTTGAATACCTCTTTTGATGGTGTCAATGCAAAATTTTTTTTTGCATCATTTTCATTGAAAATTTCATGAAAGATAGGAAGCAGCTTTCCTCTAATGATCATGCTATACCTTGATTTTTCCTTGAAAGTAGAAAAAGGCAAAAACAACAGGAACAACCCTGTCTGCTGCTCTGGCCCTGAAACTGGGATTCCCTGTATTACTACCTATAGCACAAACAGTTTTATCTCTATTTTGATGATTGAAAGTAGCACCCTTGTTCCACGTTCAAAACCTATTAGCCATATTTAACAGAATATTCTCTGGATCAAATTCAAAC
This sequence comes from Dasyornis broadbenti, assembly GCA_013397935.1. Classification (NCBI taxonomy): domain Eukaryota; kingdom Metazoa; phylum Chordata; class Aves; order Passeriformes; family Dasyornithidae; genus Dasyornis; species Dasyornis broadbenti. The sequence goes on along the minus strand of VZRN01004072.1, from coordinate 2,951,303 downwards.
AGAAACTAGAAAGAAATTAATATTTTTTTGCCTGCACAGATAGTTTCTCACTTTTCAAAGATCAAAAATGGAAGAGGGCATTGTCTGATTGAGAGTATATCATTTGTTACAGAAATCCTGTTGAAACCTTTGATTTCTTACATGATACAGCAGCTTAACAGCCCAATTCTCTCTCTATTTCCCATGAAACAAGGTCAATATATCTGTATTACATGCCTTTTCCTCTTTTCCTTTTTTTCCTCCTTCATTTTTCTTCTCCTTATTGCAGGAGACACAAGAAGCTAACATTCAAGTACTCATATATCAAACTGATGCCTCAATTTCTGCAGCATGTTTGCACAGCATTTATGATCTTTTCAGAGTTTAATCCAAAGTGTTACATTCTCAGGGAAGGGTGCTTTGAACCATGAAAGAAAGGCCTAGGTACTTAGAATGGCCAGGTGATTTGACTGCCGTCTTGAAATGCACAGCCTACACCAGCTGGAAAGTAAACGTGATCCATAGCCACTCTCCCAAAAAAAAAAAAAAAAAAAAGAGCATAGTATTGATTTCAATAAGTTTAGGCAACTAGAAGCTATGTGAGTGTACAAAGATTTTCTGCACTAGACAAGATCAGTGCAGCTCTCATATTGCTACAAATGATAACATTTGTGGTGATTTCAGGGTGTTTACCAGAACAAATACATTCTCACTGAAATAACACAAAGGAATCTGCGCCTTTGTTGGTGTCATTTTTTCAGAGATCTGTTATTATCTCTGTTGTTGGGCAACTGATATAACTAGGTACTACTGCACAGTACCGTTAAAATTTAGTCCCACATCGGTTTTATGGCAAAGAAAAGCAAAGTGAAATCCAAATTAGATCAAATGACAGAATTAAAAAAAAAAATTCAAACTAAAACAAAATAAACCCCAAAGCTCCAACAAAACAAGTTCTCACAGAAATTATAACTTCAGGTTAAAAAAAAAAAATGGAATACAGTGGGAGTGGATATATATAAAAAACAAAACAAAACAAAACAAAAAATATCCTGTTCTTATTGGCTTTGAATTCAGTTCCTTTGTCCCTTTGAAATTCCCAGACATAAAAAATGAATAACACAGAGTCCTTTTGAAATCCAGAATATCCAGAAATTTCTAGTGCAGTGAAATAACATTTGTATGAAGGATACTCTTGAGAACTGCTGAACCTCTACTGAAATACTTCCAATGTGTTATCTTCATTGATTAAAGCTCTTGTGAACTGAAATCTGTTTTAGATATAGAATATATCTTTTAAAGAGTGTTTACAGAGACCAGAGATAAAAACCCCACATAATCTTAATGCCATTATATGTTAAAAGGGTAATAACACCTTTGTATAAAGTTGTTTATAACATTATGTTGTTCTCAGCTTATATAGAAAGATTTATTGAATAAAGGGCAATAAAAAAATGACATTTCTTTTGTTGAAAAAATTACCATAAAAATATGAAAATTAAAAAATCAGAACTTTACTAGACAGTGTCCTTTCTTTACACTTGGTCTTTTAAGTTACAGAACCATTGGATTAAAAAAAAATCAATATAGATTAAATAAAACCCATATTTGTGTAAAGTATTAAAAAGAGGAAGAATTCATATAAATGTACTTCAATTTTCTCTTTTCTTTATTAGATGGAGCTTTTAATCTATAGAACTATCAATATTTTAATGATGGAGCCATTAGCTGAGTTACTTCACTGATGTAATTCCACTAGTGTCATCCCTTTCCAAAATAACGTTGAGAACAAATATCTGACAAATACGTGCACAAGCAAGTAACAGCATTCTCCATTTCAAAAGTGTAGCTGATAAATCCAACAAACTAAAAATATTAAAAAGAAGCCAGGCAAAGGAGCTTTCATTCATCATGCATGAAAGAATATCTCAATTAGTTTAGTGTGAATTTTTGCTTGCCAGTTATACAAAACTGCATGTGTTTCCTGAGAACATTTGTTTTCCTATTGAAGACCCTTACTTTTCAAATGATAGACTCCAGAATCAGTGTTTTGGAAATTGTTAGATGGAGCAGAGACTGCAAATCCTTCAAAGCTAAAGTGTTTGCAGGAGGCAGTTCAATTTTGACAGAGTTGTGACAGAAAGGAGGCGGGTTTCCAACAGTAATTCTCAATGCTAGCTCACCCAACTGCCTTCTATGAAGGCTGTTGGTGGACTTCCAGGCTACCAGCTCTTCAGTAGTCCACATGGCAAGCTGCTGAGCTGTGAGTCCTGGCTGCCAGGTTGCTCTGTCTAGCCAAGGCTTCAAGGCTCTTGGCTTCTCAGCTTGCCTGGTGGAGAGTTGAGAACCTCCCCCAGACTTGCATTTCCAGCTCCAAGTATCCAGCCCCTCAGGAAACCAAGGTATGGTGGGCTATGATCTGGGTCTGCCTTTCCAGGTGTAGACCCAGCTACTTTATAACCTCTAGGATTCTTAGCATCCCAGCCAGAGAAGTTTTCTCTGTTGGGTTTGCATGGCCAAGCTTTGGTAGTGGGGATATTACAGGGGTGCCTTCTGTGAGGAGGTGCCAGAAGCTTCCTCCATGTCCAGCAGAGCCAATCCCCGGCAGCTCCAAAGATGGATGTGCTGCTGACCAAGGCTGGGTCAGTTAGAAATGGTGGTAGTGCCTCTGTGATAGCTTATTTAAGAAGGAAAAAGAAGTTATTGCACAGACATAATTGTGGCCAGAGAAGAGTCAAGTGAGAACGTGTGAGAAGAAGAACTCTACAGGTACCAGGGTCAGTGGAGAAGGAGAGGGAGGAGCTGAGAGTCCCCTGCAGCCTCTGGTGAAGACCGTGGTGAACCAGCTGTGCCCCTGCAGCCCATGGAGGATCACAAGGCTGCAGAGATCCACCTGCAGCCCATGGAGCAGACGCATGCCAGAGCAGGTGGATGCCCAAAAAAGGGCTGTGAAGCCATGGGAAATTCATGTTGGGTCAGGGGCCTGGCAAGGACTTTCAGACCTGTAGAGAGAGGAGCCCATGCTGGAGAAGGTGAATGTTTTAGACATCACAGAACACCAAAGACATAAAACTGCTTATTGTCACACCTATATAACTCAGTACACGTGTTCCCATATTTTCCATTGTCTGAACAATAACTTATGGCTTTGACACAACTCTAAGGGACATTGAAATACCGAGATTATATTTAAGGTTTTAAGGAAACTAACTTCTCTAATCAACAACATATTCTTGCTCTGTAAATTGGTTTTGCAGTCTTTGTCTTAATGATAAAAGAGAGGAACCAACTTGTGTTCTGTAGTTTCATTAGAATCTTGACTTTTCATTTTAAAAGTTAAATTAATACTCCCATTCTTCAGTGGCTTCAGAGGAGTATCAATTATGCGGTGATGACACAAAATCTTCTTTAACTCAAATTTGTTTCATGGCTTTTTTCAATTAAAGAACCTACACTCTGTGAAAGCTACATCTGTCTGTTTAAGTGAAAAATAATTTGTCCCTTAAAGCTATACAACTGAAGAAGAAAAAAGCCCCTCTGATCATTTCCAAATGAATCACTGGAAAAAAGTCAAAGAGAAAGAACAGGCTGGTTTTCTCAAGTTATGTATGCAGATTTTTCTTCTTTTTCTTCTTGTACCTCATTCTACCACAGTATTATCTAGTTTTTCAGACAGTACTTTCAACTGCTCTCATTCTGTTCTTCAGCCTACTATACTTATAAGAAAAATCTTTATTAGGATCTTCTAATAATCTTTTGGCCTTTTTGACACGTTTACTTCCTTTTATAATATGATCTCAAATTAGGAATTACAATGGAATCCCAAATACACCTTTCAAAATAATAAATTGACCCAGCAGATTCAGATATATTAAAAAACTTGCTCTTATTTTCTTTTTCTGATTTTGCATGACGTTTTTTCCCTTAATTTTTGCTGCTTTTCTACAATCATTCAATCATACAATTCATACAACCACCATTTTTGATCAGGTATGTAACCTGTTTTACTTCATCTAAGGTTTCATTTGCAGCATCTAATCTACTAGAATCCAAACCACAGCCTTCCTAGCTCAAAATGAACATTGTTAACTCTTGACCTTTTAACAGAACTCATGTCTATGTGGCAGAAACACATCCAAGGTACTCATAGCCCACATATTCCATAAATTTTCTCCTGCCTTTGTGTTCTCATGGGCTCTCATGTGAAAAGACAGAGAGGAACAGAGAGAATAAAGTTTCTCCATACCTGTTTTTATTTGCATAATCTTCAACTATAAATCTTCCAAATCTACCTTTAGCTACTATTATACCTTCTGTGGGATAAATCATTATATTTCCTTTTTAATTTCATACTGAACATCATATAAAACTCACTCTGAATATCCGCATATTTTATGTGCACTATGAGTCATTTTTCTTTGCAACAAAGCTGATGGCTGCCTCTTCAGAGACTAGAAAATGAAACTTAGTTATCATGGTGCCTGTACTGCCTTCATGACACTGGCTCATCAGCTGGCATTATCCAGTAGTGAGTGCTGTGGGAGTTAAAATATAACTGGAGAATAAAATAATGGAGGAAAGCAGAGTAAACTGCAAATTGAAGATTATATTTCATGGGAAGTAATTTCACAGGACTGGAAATGGCTCTATGCTCTAAATCTGTAATAAAAACTTTAAAGTCATATGCCGTGTTGAATTGGTACCTCTCACATCTTGCATTAGGGCTGAAATTTGAGATACTGAAGGCTTGAAATTTGCCTTTTTAAAAAGTCAACATACTTCCTTCAGTTATAATTATATATCAGGGCTCCCAAAGAGCTGAGTTAGCTGGATCTCTGGAATACAGGGACTTGTATACTTTTTGATCCCTGACTATAATTCCTGAATAGTCAGCAAGAAAAGAAAAGAAAAGAAAAGAAAAGAAAAGAAAAGAAAAGAAAAGAAAAGAAAAGAAAAGAAAAGAAAAGAAAAGAAAAGAAAAGAAAAGAAAAGAAAAGAAAAGAAAAGAAAAGAAAATACAAAGTGGAAAAGGAGTTAGAAAAAGAGGGAAAGATATACAATGTGAAATACTTTGGCTTCTTTAAGAAGTCATGAACAAGAGGAAAGTGAAGGAAGATGAGAAAAATAGCATCAAATAGTTATGGAAAACCACAAAGTAATCACAACAGGGTGCCTTGATACTGCCTTGCAGTATTTTCACTGTGATGTTGTAGCAATACAAGAGTACATAAGGTCATGTCAGGATGACATATTGCAAATATTTTGTAATTCTCTGTGGCTATTAATTGACTTAATCATCTCTTCTGCTCTTCACTGTCATATACCACTCAATAAGGTTTTCAAAGCAATACACGTCTTATAATATCCTTTAAAATTTCACACTTCTGTATGTTCAATTATTTTTCAGACCACTCTTTACAGAACTGTTCTGGAATGAATTACCTTGATGATTGGAGGAAAAAAATGCAGTCCATTTCTTATTTTATAAAGCCATGGACACCTGAAAAATTAGGCAAGAATTGGCAGAGCAGGGAAAAAGTGCTTGAATGGAGTTTTAAAATTTTTTGTCTTAAGGGGCAGCTCTAGGTTAATTAGAGACATTTATTAGAAAAAAATAGAATTAATGCCATAAACATAACACATTCTTTTTAAATCTCTTATACTTGTTTTAATTCACAGCCCTAAGAAAAAAAATATATTCTTGTGAAGCCCATGAAGCAACGCCCTCATGATCAAATTTATCCGTGAGAATTATTTGTATCCCATGAGCATTTAGAAATGAAGAAACATTTCCTTTATTTCAACAAAATAAAGTGACAAGGGTCTAAGTGGTGACAGATAATGGAGCCATATGCTCAGCACAGTAAGAATAACTCAGGCAGAGTATTTCCTGCCAATGACTTACCCATTCTCTCATTTGCAATGACGATCTTGGTGGGAAACAGAAGCTGAGTTACATCCAAACGAACAGATGTCTCTCAAGAAGTGGCCTTTTCTATACTTAGCAGATCTTCAGTTTGGAGCACAGTAATCCCCCTGCACCACCGACAAATATGGCACCTAATGCCTTTCTTTGCATGGATACAACAAATGGCACAACCAGTAAATATTCTTTTGTCACTAATCAATAAACCTCCTCAAAATTACATAGAGTTACTATTCCAGCTTCAAAAAGAGAGGAAGACTTAGAATTTTCTTGTCTGCAAATTACCTGCTTAAAACAATTATTTGCTTACATTTTCCCTTCCTAGCAGAAGACATAATATAGCCATAGCTGCCATAAAATAGGTCTCACCAATGCAAATGATATCAAGACCAAGTTTTCTATTTTTGCAACAGCAGGGCTTTCTAAATTGATACTTAGGCTCCTGAAAAGTATACCCTGGATTTCCAAATTATTAAGAAGCAAAACCAAAGTTATAATTTAAGAAGTTATTAAGTACTAAGGAACTACATGGCTTAGATAACAGATGTACATTTAAATGTTAATAGAAAGCCTTTGTTAGAGACAGTTTATTTATGACAGTTAGGTTTATAATTTTTGTTGTAATAGAAAAATAGGATCCTTGGCTGAGAAGATAGTGTGGTTTCTAATGACCAGATGAATCCCAGAAGGAGAAAATGTGTAAGCATCAAGACAGTTTAAGCATATATCTATCTATATCTATATCTATATCCATATTGCAGAAACAGCTTCCTTTGAATTAGACAATGTATTACATGGCTGGAATGCTTAATTTTACCTATGGAGTGAATAAAAGAAGAGAGAAATTAAGTTTTTGGGAGCCCTCCACATATGTTCTTTCACAGAAATTTGGTATCTGTTTTGTTTTCAAAACCATTAAAAATAATAAATTATAATAAATGCAATTTTACAGTAGAAAATCTGTAGCAGGAAAAACTGCAATGCAAATTGCAATGCAAAATCCAATCAGCTATGCTTATCCTTCAGTGTAGGTTCCTAAATCTTTTTAACAGTACTGAAAGTGTTGTACACATATAACTGGGAGAATTCAAACCTTATAATTTGTTGATGACTTTTTTTATGATCTTCAACATTTCTGTAAATTTTATTGGGGACGTATAATTATAAAAGCAATTTTCTCTTCAGTAGTAAATACTCCAGTGGAGCAATCCACTTACATTATGTTACATTATTATTAGAATAAAAATGCAGCAAATCCAGGCCTATAATCTGCCAAAGCTGGCTTTAAATATGACAGAAACTGCCAAGATATATTTAATTAACTAACTTGCTGTGGATGTTTTCTTTTTTCCCTTTTATTGTCCCCTTTATTTTTACTTAGCTGAGAAATAGGATTTTGCTTCAGTTTCTATACCTAAAGCTGGGGCAAATCATGACCAAATTTCCTTTACACTGATTCTGAATTCATTCAGCTATGATACATGATTGTGTACTTTTCAAAATAATCTTCCATATTTTATGTCACAGCAACTATGACTTTGTTTCATTTGGTAATTAATAGTAATAGGAATTCCTGTTAGACACAAACCATATTTTGAATGCAGAAATAGAAAATCTGTAAATTACCTTGTCAAGAGTCATAAATCATCTGCCATCCAAAGAGTGTAGCTCATGTGCGCTTTTCTCCCTTTGTGCTTTGAAACACACTTCATGCTTCCTAAAAAAAAAAAAAAAAAGAAAAAAAAATTGACATAGTATCCATCCAGAAAATTACTTGAGGAAATCATGGACAATAAAATATCAGACAAAAACAAGGACAAGGGAAACCGCAGCTGACCAAACTGGCTGACTGTCAGGTTTAGCATCAATATAGCAGGAGCTCAAGAGAATTTTCACTGGCTGTACAATGAACTTTGACACCATTCAAGCTCTGTGTGTAACATACACCTAATTACGTTTGTGTGTCACTATTTTAATTGCACTCCAAGTCCACCATTCTGACAGGCAGAAATTATCGCTATGTGAGAATGTGCTAAGGGCATGCTCATTTATTCTGGAAGAAACCCTTTACCACAAACTTTGAAAGACCTAACATAACTCACTGTGCCAATTATCAATCAGACCATGCTGGAACCTTTTATTAAAGGAAAACATTCAAGATAAAGTTGTCCTTAACTGGGCTTTGGTAATGGCAAGAGCACAGTTAAGATTGAATGGCAATTTCAAAAAGCCTTACCACTGACTGTGAAAACTACATTTACATTTTTATCATTCCATATTATTCTAATTTCAATATAGAGCTGCATCACATAAAAATATTAGCAATTAACATTTACTCTGTGCAGGCCACCTGTGTGCAGGAAAGACAGTGAAGAGTAAAGCCTTAGGGGAATATCTTGGCACAGGAACTCAGCTGGCATCTGATTTTTACCTCAGACCAATGAAAATGTGAATTAACAACACAATAGTTGCATGATAATGTAAAACAAAAAAGTAACTCCCAATAAAAGAGCAAGGAGATGCCAGAGAGGCACCTCAGCCCAATTTCTTTTGGAAATGAATCTTACGTCTGCTGTTTGTATATGTGTCAGTTGTTAGGACATCAAGTCATCTCATCCACTGTCTCTTAGCATTCCCTTGCCAGCATTAGGGAGAGCAACCCAGGTGCCTGGGCCAAAGGGTGAAATCAGATACAAATGTCCAAGAAATTACAGATTTGTTGTTCTGCTGTAAACACAACTCCACTGAACTTGTGCAGGGCTGCTCAACAGGAACACCCTACAATCACAATCATAATAATTTACTACTTTCTCCTCCCAGGTTCACTCTGTTTACCACCTTCATTCCCTCCAAAGTAATGGGCAACCTCTGTTTCACCTTTCCCCACTTGCCACAGTTTTACTGACTTTATATCTTGATCTCCTATTTATCATATAGTCGTTCACATAAGCTTTATGCTGAAAAATGATGAAGAATCTGCACAGATTTTCTGAATTGATTCACTGAATGTACTTAGGACAAGAACAATTAAATACCTGGTCCTTAGGCACAAAACTGCTATTACAGTTTACCTTTTAGAGAACTGAGTGCAGCTGGGCCCTAAACACATGAGAAATGATGTTATTTGTGGAAGGGGTAGCAGAAAAGTAAAAAAAGGCAACTGGGTTACAAGCTTGTTTTTAGGTATTGAGCACATGGTGCTGAGTTCCCTGGAGCAGAGGAAGTTTGGCAGGAGGGAAGTTACAGACTCCACCTGCTCACTTAGAAATTTTTTTCTGCTGTAAGACTGGTCACCATTCACACTGAGTGAGGCTGTCTTTAGAAAGGGCTCACATTTCCCTCTGTCTGCTATCCAGAAAAGGCTTGAGGAAAATGGGATTGTACAGATAAGACTGAAATTATGCTTTTTCTTGGTCTGAATAGAAATAAATCCTCAGAGTAATTTTGTTTATAGAGTAACTGCAGATCATCTGTTATGAATCACATATCTTGAGCTCTTCAACATTTAAATATGTAGTACTATGTAGGAGCATAAGACTTTTCTACTCTTAAGAGAAAGATATAGAGAACTGTAGAAAGGGATTCATCCTGTTCTAAAATGAGTTTCTGAAATCAGTAACATGAATAACTCTGAGGAAGCTCATTTCTTTCTTAATGGAGCCTTAGGTCAGATGCTTATTTATTTAGCTAAAGTATGTTAAGAAGAAACTCACCCAAAGAATGTTTTCTTTATATCAGTGAAACTGTGCTTGTACCAGAACTTCATATTCTGGCAATTCTTAAGACATAGGCAAGCATAAACTTAAACATGAATTTGAAAGATAGAGACTGTCAAAAGCACTGATTAAAAGAAGGTAGTTATATGGGAATAGATAAAAGATGAAAAACTGTAAATAATAGAAAATAATTTCTTGCATGAAAAAGGTTGTGCTTAATAATGATTTTTAAAAAATTAAGTTACCCTTCAATGATTTACTATAATTTCAGCTTGATAAGAAAATAATATTTTTGAAGTGATAAAACTAAGATGCTAAATATCTTCCTTTCTGTTTGCAAAACAGAAAATAAACCTATATCAATACTCTTTACAAAGGAAAAATATTCATTATTTAGGTTAGATTAGATTTAGCTGGTTTCCTCATACTAGATAGTCATTCATATTTCATGAATGATTGCATTGTAGTCTTCACTTCGTTTTGGCTGATTCGGTGACTATGTTATTCATATTAAACTAAAGCTTAGCATTTATTAACAGCAATGGACTAAGTCATCATCACTCCATGGTGTTGTCACAGATCAGCAGAACTTGAGGATTTAGCTTATTGTGGAAAAGATTCCATTGAAAACAAACATTGGGAACATCTGTATTACAATGAAATTTTAAATCTTGTTTTGTATCTAAGTGTTGAAAGCTCGAAGTATTTAGGTTTTTTCTGGTTTTGAATTATTTCTTAATTGCTATTGAATGTATTTTCATTATTGGACTCTCCCTGTAATGGGAAAAAAAAAAAGCTCTGGCAAGTGTTTTATTTTCACCCTTATTTAGACAGAAAGTACATCTAAAGAATTTGTCATTTTCTATAAAATATGAGTTTCCCATACTTTAGTGAGAGCCAATTAAGATATAAATACTACCTTCTTATATTCATTTGCAAGTGATTACTATTACTTTTTCTGAGAAGCAGAGAATAATGTGAGAGGATATGTCATTGCTGATTCTAGTTTTCAAATTCTTTGGCTTAGAACACATATAGACTAATATGTTTATCAAAGTAACAGCAAAAAGCTTTTAATAATGTTGATAACATAATAAACTTTCTTACATTATACTTGCTTGTTGTCACTGGATGTATTTTAAGTCACATTATTGTTAATACTTATTTTAGCATAATAAGAATATAAAAGAATACTTGCAAACTGCAACGTCGTGATTTACCTTTCTAAGTCCTGCATTATGTTAGGTATAAATGTCAACACATTTATTGCATCAGATTGCTTTTTCCTTGAAAAATCTGTCTTAGAAGCTCATATTTGTATTGGCTGCAAACAATACTGTCAAGGGTGTCTCTCATTTGTTGATATCTGCAGAGGCATTTCTTCTGACACAAACATATGGTGAAACACCATCTGTTTTTCAAAATAAGACCTTACCACTTGATTTTAGTTATCCTAATTGGGGCTTTAGGAAGGAAGGGAATTAAAAAATTGAATGACCGTGGTATAAGAAAAAAAAAGATGCATAAGTTCTTTCTTTCGTGCTGTATTCTATCATACAAGTTTGTTTTGCATGCTCAGAGCATTGTGTGCAATTTACATTATAAATATATTACTGTCATTATTTCTTACACTCCAGATCTGGAGTTTACTGCAATATGACAATCAGATGACAGTGAAACAAGTCTGATATTGTTTTGGCTGCTGTGCCTAAAAACTCTAGTCATGAATAAGGATGTACCAACAGAGACCAAATCTGTGTTGAATTAATCTTGTTTAGCTTCAGGTGCTCAAATGAGGCTCAAGGTTAGTAGTGTAGTACTAATATTTAATAATCTACCTAAAAGAAAGCAATAGAGACTATCTGTGCAACTCCATGCATCTAAGATTTTCTTGAATTATGAGATCCATCTGAATAGTCTATATAAAACTCTATGATCTATGTATATAAGCATTTACAGGGTTATTGATTTTATTCTCAAGCATCAATAGGCCATGAATATCCCACTTTACATAAGGCTTGTGCCCATGAGAAAAATTCTCTTGATCATTGGGTTGATGCAACCTTCTCTCTAGAGGCACTTTTATTCTCATTTTATTAAATTTATTGACATTGGAAATTACTTTTCTTAATCAAAATCAATATTAGGAATTCTTTAGCAAAATGAACAGTTACTATGTCTACGGTGTTGCAATGAATACAATTTTGAAGTACAAAGGAGGTCAATTTTTTTTAGATAAGTATGTAGTGTAAATTTACAGATTCAGAAAATATGGCACAAAAAGCAAAATGTTTCGAAATTGGGTTTGAATGGCCAGGTTTTGGTAGTGTGGAGGCTACAATGGTGGCTTCTGTGAGAAGCTGACAGAAGCTTCCTCCATGTCCAGCAGAGCCAATGCCAGCTGGCTCCAAGACTGACCTGCCTCTGGCCAAGATCAAGTCATTGTTGATGGTGGTAGCAGCTCTGGGATAACACATTTGAGAGGGGCAAAAACCCTGGTGCAACGGCAACAACTGCAGCCAGAGAAGAGAGTAGTGAGAATACATGAGTGAGAGAGAAATGACTCTGGAGACACCAAGGTCAGTGAAGAAAGAGGGGGAAATTCATCACCACTACACTGCAGGCTGTGGTGAAGACCATGGCGAGACAGCTGTGCCCCTGCAGCCCATGGAGGTCCACGGGGGAGCAGGGATTCCCCTGCAGCCTGTGGAGAATCCCATGTCAGAACAGGTGGACACCCAAAGGAGGCTGTGACCCTTTGGGAAGCTCACACAAGAGCAGGGTCAAGGCAGGACCTCTGGACCACGGAGAGAGGAGCCCACTCTGGACAGGTTTGAGGGAAGGACTTGTGACCCTGTGGGGGACCCACGCTGGAGCAGTATGTAAAGAACTGTAGTCCATGGGAAGGATTTACACAGGAGAATTTCATGGAGAGCTGTCTCCTGTGGGTGGGACGCCATGCTGGAGCAGGGGGAGAGTTTGCGGAGCCTTTCTCCTGAGGAGGATGGAGCGGAAGAGACAACATGTGATGAAATTACCTCAGACCACATTTCCCATCCTCCACTACTGAGGGGAAGTGATAGAGGAATCAGGAGTGAAGCTCAGCCTGGGAAGAAGGGAGAGGTGAAGTGAAGACATTTAAATTATTTTTCATTCCCCTAGTATGATTTGATTGGTGATAAATTACATTAATTCCCCCAAGCTGAGCCCATTTTTCCCATGAGAGTAATTGATGAGTGATGTCCCCCTGTCCTGATCTCAACCCACAGGCCTTTTATTATATTTCCTCTCCACTGTCCAGCTGACAAAGAGCTGCTTTGGCGGGTGCCTGACATTCAGGCAGGGTCAAACATTTTCTCTGCAAAAATCTGTGGGTTTGTTTTCCTGTGCCTGCTGAAAGGCAGACCCAGAGTACTTGGTTAAAACAAAGATGTAATTGTAAATTTTCACCTATAATGAAAAGTGCATAGGTGGTAAAAGATTATTGGAAAACAAAATAAATTAGTGCCTATAAAGCACAGATGAACCAAAGAAACCCAACCAGTGTTACCCCACCACCTTTCCTTATCTAGTTCCATTTTATATTTCTGCTTAAGCTTTCCTTTTTAAATCTTCACTAATCTTTCTCACAACTTCCATACTAAAAGAGGGAAAGATTGGCCTATCCCTGAAACCCTCAAATTATTAAATGTATTATTTCATTGCAAATAAAAGCAGGAACAGATTCCTGATAATTCCTCTAAGTATTAATATATTCTGAGATATTTGCCCTTACACATGTATAGGCTATAGTCAGACTTTAAATGATCAATAGAATACTTGCTTTCATTTTAGTTTCTGATTTTCTTTAATTAATAAAAAGAATTTTAAAAAATCATTAATAAAGGTAAATTCTGGTACCTTTAACAGCAAGTTCTTCCTGTACAGAGTCACATAGATTTGTTTACATCTGCTGAGGCACTGTTTCTCCTATCTCTTCAAGAAAGGGGACTTTTTTTGAAATAAGGTGTAACTTCTGCACAATGACTTCATTTTAAAATTATAAACATTTTCTCACTTGTTTATTCTTCAGCTATTATGTTTTGATGTTAATTGACTCTGTTTATCTAAAGATATTTTAAATTCCTGAAGCCTCATTTTATCCCTTAGCTTCTTAATGGATTTTTAATAAGTCTGTATGCTTTCCCACTTAAAATTTGCTGTGATTATGAAAAACTTCACCTATTTTTTAATGTTACATATTGTCTAGTAACAGATTTTCGGAAGAGATTGGAGAATTGATCCTCTAACTTTCTCACATTTTTCCCCCTAATCTTCTAGTGATAAAGGCATTAGTAAATTATTGTTCTGCAGACATCCTTGTCTGAAGGGTTTGTTTATTCTTCTTGGTTGGTTCAATTAAGGTAGTAAGTCAAGCAGTGAATGTGGAACAAGAATTTAAGTCTTTCTTTTCTGAAAAGGACAACTAGTTACTCCTTTTATGAATAATCACCAGCATACTTTTTCTTCTTGTCCTCAGTATTTTCCACATCTGAAGTCAATGCAATGAAATTGCTCATGCTGAGATTAGGACCATTTTTTCCTGTGCTAACCATCTCTATTTAACAAGAGGAAAAAGCCACACTTAGCAATGTTTTGAAGTGATATCACCCGTAGGATTTAAAAGCTTTTTTACACAGAGTAACAGGAATATTTTCTAATGAATATTTACTGTATATGCACATGGGGGGGGGGGGGGGAGGGTATTGTTTCGTTTGTTTGGTTAGTTTATTTGCTTTTGATTTGAATTAATAAAGTCTCACAGAGGTTAGTGCCAGTTGTATCCTTATAGGTCAATATATTGTATATGTGTTAGGTGGCTTAAATGTTTAAAATCAAGAGTTTTGGAGACTGTATGATTAAGAAAAATGCCACCTAAATAAGAACAGAAGTTTTTAAACAGCAGAGCACTTAAATGTGACAGGTGGTATTCAGCTTTTTTCTCTCATTATTATTTGTGGAGGAATTTTTCTTTTTTCTCTGAATGGTATTTGTCCAAAGAAAAGTTGTGGTTTTTTTCATAGTCTCTATGAGTTTGCTTTTTGAGTGTGAAGATTTTTGAATCAATACAGTACCTGATCTTCTGGCTTCCAACAGCCTGTGGAAATCCAATATGAAATTCATTAAATTTTTTCTGGTCCTCTAGCAATATTCTTACCTTTTTCAATTCCTGTATAAGTGGTGCTCATCGCAAAGGACACAATTTATCTAGCTGTATGGATTATTCAGAGAGGTGGTAGATGTCCCATTCCTGGAAACATTCGAGGTCAGGTTGGATGGGGCCTCAGCAAATTGATCTGGTTGAAGACGTTGCTGCTCATCGCAGGGGTGGTTGGAGTAGATGACATTTTAACTTCTCTTCCAGTCCAAACTATTCCATGGTTCTATGATTTTTTTGGTGTCTGTTCTTCATCAATACTGAGTAGATACTAATGATATACTTTATAACACCACATTCTAGTTACCATCCTATTTTATTTACATCTTACTTCATGTCTTTTGCACAAATAATCTAAATTTTTGTGATGGGTTTAGAGTTATATGTTTGAGACCTTTTTGCTCATGGATTTAAATCATTGTTTTTTGTCTTATCTACAACACACCAACTATACATTTTTTAATCATGATTTGTTATTTCCTCAGACCATCGCTTCTTACGTCTTGGTCCAGTCTTAATCTCACTTTGCAAGAATTTTAGGCCTTACCCATGTAGTCAAAATGCAAATAACTAAAGAATAAATGGGAAAGAGTTTCATGAAAGGATCTCCAAATGTTATCAAGAATTACTAATTATCACCAAAGACTGTTATTTAGCTAAAGTCTAAAAATTGCTGTTTTAGTCAGAACAGTTTACAGTCTCAAAATTCTTGAGATTTTCATACAGAAGCCTGAGTGAAAAACATTATGGTAATCCATCCACGCTACCCCAGAGGTTTCTCTTTATGGATTTGACAGTTTTTATAACTAACTTGTCAGTCAGAATCTGAACCTTGTTACCTCTTGTTTGACATTTGTATCTCCCAGGAACTGTCTTAGCCTAGATGGGTTGCTGTAGTTATGCTCTGAAAAGTGTGAACTGATTCCTCATCTTGCTTAAACATGAGACAGGCTAGGAGTTCAAAATGTGATACTTAGCACTGCTCTGGAATGGAGCATTCATTGAGGGAGTTCTGATAAATCCACCAGGAGCTGTGCTGGACTGGGTAAGGATACCATCTGGTCCTAGCATTTGGTGCTTTTTGTTTCTATTCAAGTGTTGATGTTGAAAACCTAATAAAGTGTCATTTGTTAACTACCCTTCTGTGTAATCTCTTTTTTTCATGCAGTGTGATCATCTTTGTCCAGGAGTGGTTCTACTTTTACCTCTCCTACAATGCCAGCCTTGATAAATATTACTTTTTCCCTCTCTATTTTGATATAACATCCTCTTCTATTTTCTCTGAAAACAGTAAATATTCTTTCTTAGTTTTATGTAACTGTTATGGGATGACAGACTGGTTTGGGCTGAGACAGAGTTAATTTTCTTCTTGGTAGCTATGGAACTCTGGTTTGTATTTCTGCTGAAAACTGTTAATAGCACAGGGATAGTTTAGTTACTGCTGGGCAGTGCTTAGACAGAACCAAGGCCTTTTCTGCTTCTTACACCACCCTGACAGCGAGGAGGCTGAGGGTGCACAAGAAGTTGGGAGGCAACACAGCCAGAACAGTTGACCCCAACTGACCCAAGGGATATTCTCTACCACATGGCATCATGCTCAGCAATAAATTACACCTGCCTGATCTTGGGAAGTGGTGAATGAATTCCTTGGTTTGCTTTGCTTGTGTGTGAGACTCTTGCATTACTAACTTCTTTGTCTTTATCTCAGCCAATGAGTCTTCTCATTTTTGCCCTGCTGGTTCTCGTCCTCATCTCCGTGAGATGAGGTGGTGGTAAGCAGACAGCTGCACAATACATAGCTGCCAGCTGGTGTTAACCCACAAGTGTGGATTAACTCTGATACATTTAGTGTATTTCTTTCAAGTTTTTGCTTCTTTCCCTCTCTTTTTATAATTATACTCTTTTACTATTTTTTCATAATTTTCTTGTCTTAAACCTTAGTTTTCTATCCATTTCATTTATTTTTAATGTTATTTTGTTATGCTATACATTGGGATTTTTCCCTTAAAATTTGACAGATGATAATGCATCATGATTTTTGTAAGATCTAGTCCCTATCCCAGGGGTACTACTCTCTATATAGTTATATCACATAGAGTTAGTCATCAGTAGTACCTGACTAGTTATTTGTGTCTTAACATAGCGCAATTTCTTTATTTTAATGAAGAAATCTTCATCTAATTTCTTATTTTTTCTCTGACTTTTTGTAGAATCACTCTCATCTCTTCAAAGATTCTGGGAAAAACACTGCATTTTCATTTTAAAGTACTTAGCCATACACTATATGGGGTTGTTTTGAAAGAAAACTAGAGGTTCACAGTCTGTGAACACAGTCATTGCCTGGGGCAGAATTTTCAGTGTAGATTGATTGCTTGGGTTTTAATTTTCTTGCTTTTCTTTTTCCTGAGTACATTACCAATATTTCTGGTTTCCTTTTCTTTGCCTGCATTGGTGTCCCCATGTTTGAATAAATTCAGCTATAAAGCAAAGAAATCGGTTTGTTATCTTTCAATCAAAATAAGATAGCTAGAAAAAAACCTTAGTTTTCATTTATCACAATCAAGATCTTCATGATGATGCTTGCTGTCTGTTGGAATACAGAGAATAAATTAAAAGACATTCTACCTCTCAATACATCTGACTAATTGTATTAATGATAATGTTGTGTTTCTAAGTGATCTCTGTAGGTTGTCTATTATACATCATAACATGATATCTGAAAAATAACAACTGAAGAAAAAGAACAAAACACCAAACATTTGAACAAAAATGAAGAAAAATAATGTAAAATGGGGAAAATAAAAGTAACAGATAATTACTGCAAGCTTAGGATAAATTTTAAGGATAAAAGAAAACTACAAAGACTGTTCCTGGATTTTTTGTTTCCTCCAAAGCATGATGACCTTCTCTTTAAAGATTTTAAAAGCATCATATATTTGGAATATCATCCATTGTATGTCTTTACAGTTAAAAGCAAACTAAGAGACTGGTGAGTCTCAACAATTATTACAAAAATTTCTAAAATCAAAGTAATTCCTATGAGTTCAATAGGGTAGTTCTTAAAACTAAGAATTTGAAGAATAAGTGGCTAAAATTCATAGCTACTTATAGTATCCAGAGGACTTTAGGTAATAGGAAAGATACTTATCACTACAACAGAGTATTGGAAGAGGAAAGATGAACAAAAATTTGGTAAATGTGGCAACGATGCTGACAGAGATGAGAGACTGAACAGCAAGGGGTGGAGCTGCAATGGATCCTGAAGATGAGAAGGTTTGAACTTTTTCATGAAGAAGAGCCAGTCAGGAGAAAGGCAGAAGAGAGAGTGGGATTTAGGAGTGGACTCTCAGAAGAAAGGAACAGAAGCATCCTAGGTGAGCCTGGTCTGTGGGTCTGAGTTGCAGTGCCCATGTTGCTATCACCAGTATATGTTAAAATCTAAGCAGGGACTATGGAGATCTTGCAGGAAAAAGCATGCTCAGATTTGACCACATTAGGTTTAAATGGAGGAGACAACAGTATCATGTTTTCTGGTGAAAACGATGTAAGGACCCCAAAGGCTATAGAGTGGTCATGCATGAGCACTGAAGGTAAAGAAAAGTTTGTCTTTTTCATGAGGCAGAGATCATCTTTTCGTTATGCTAATATATAGTGCCTAATAGATTCTCCTATGGCAGGAGGCATAACACTATCACAGAATCACTTAAAATATCTATTTGAAATAAAATTAATTTGAATTAAAAGCTCTATGTTTACTTTATGTTAGTTTAAATAAAAAGCCTTACTGTTATTTCAAATGTATTGGAGGTACTAAAAAATGTTTCTTGTAGCCTATGGTAAAGTCATTAAAGAACATTCTCACAGTTACTGCCTAGTGATTTTATGGAAAATTCAAAATATGTTAATTTCTATTCTTCTTTTATATCTTTGCTCTAAAAGTGCATCAATTTCAATTGTGGTACTATTTTCACCTTTTGCTACAACCTTGCCTCAGACATTGAAATATTGTAACAGAATACCAATAAATCAGTACTCATGCACTCATGCTACAAATAAATGGTAATGTTATACAAACGTTTCTTTTAGTTTTCTACATTGTCTGTAAAGCTTAGATGACATACCAGGACTTTTTTTGCCACTTAAAACTGTAATCAAGAGTAGAGGAAACTTTCAAGACAAGCAGATGGCAGTTTCCTTGATGATTTAATGGAATTCTTTTCGTTTGTTCTGCCCAAGGAGAAGTTTGCACAGGTTACCACAGTGGTTTCTCGTACAACTTGCCTGTCCCATGGGGGACACAAAGCATTCCAGGAGAAATGTCTGGTAGGTCAGCATAGCTCTTCTAACCTTGTGGTACTTAGTCCAGGGCCAGGGTTTTGGGTTCATCTGGGGTGTCTTTGGGTCTTGTTTCTCTATTCTTCCATTCCCAGGGCTATTATCAACCTCAACTTTAATCTCATGCAACCTCACCCAGAATCCTATGTCCAAATCTGGGGCCCCCAGCAGAAGGATATGGACCTGTTGGAACAAGTCCAGAGGAGAACCACCAAGATGATCTGAGGGCTGGAGCACCTCTGCTATGAAGACAGGATAAGAGAATTGGGGTTGTTCAGCCTGAAGTAGAGAAGTCTCAGGGGAGATCTCATAGCAGCCTCCCAGTACCTAATGGGGGCTACAAGAGAGAGCTGGAAGAGGACATTTTACAAGAGCATGTAGTGAATTCCTACATGTGGACTGAGATATTTTACTAAAGCTTATCCTCAGCCTTTAGACTTGCAAACTTGTGCATGTTACACACACAGGACTTCAGTTTTTCAATCCATTCCTCAATTTAATATCATTGCACCTATTGTGTTATCCAAGATATTTTTCACTAAGTTTATTAAAGCATACATTCTCTCACGTTGTATGGCTGCATTGCAGCTCTATATTTTGGTATTAAATATAGTTCAAAATGTTCCATATAAATAGACAGAAGGGAAGGGAGCTCATCAAAACTGAAACCTCCAAAGTTTAGTTTTTCTGTAGAGATTTCCAATTCTGATAGGTAGATTTTTCCTTATTTTCCGTCTTTGGCAATTTCACATCAAAAAATCACCATAATATAGATAATGCACATTTAGGGGTTCAAGCCTGCCTATAGAATGTGTTCTCCTAAAGCAAATTTTTTATTCAGGGAGGATAAATTTCCAT
This sequence comes from Dasyornis broadbenti, assembly GCA_013397935.1. NCBI lineage: Eukaryota > Metazoa > Chordata > Aves > Passeriformes > Dasyornithidae > Dasyornis > Dasyornis broadbenti. Next base: position 2,931,292 of record VZRN01004072.1, on the reverse strand, counting down.
GCAATATTGGGTATAATAGTTTTATTATTTGAAGAAGAAATGAAAAAAAAAAACATACAACACAATAACACTGAAGGGTGTATATAGATAAAATTTAAGGCTGTAGGAATAGTTATTTGTTTGCAGCAAGTGTGTTGGTCTTGTGACTTTTTTTTTTCTTTCTTATTTTAGTTCCTGTTCAATGTTTACTTTCAATTATTGCTGCCTACAGGATACCAGCTTATCCCTGCCAATAATTTCACTTTGCTGGAACAAATTGAAAAATCAGTTTGAAGGGAAAAAAATTGTTAGACCCAACCATTTTTTCTCTTCAGAGGCTTCAGAGGAGTAAACATTTTTTTCTCTTCAGAGTTTAAAAATTGGCAAACTAACATGAAAATCTGCTGTGATTAACATTTGGAATCTATCTAGATGAAGAGATATGTCTTTCTTCTGCATTAATGAACTGTGTAACTGTCAAACAACAATTGATTTGTCTTAAGGAACTGAAAAAGAAAACATGCATACAAAATAGTTGATATGCCCAAATTACAGAGGAAAGCCATGATAGGTCTCCTGAACCTAAACCTTTTCCCTAATACAATGGCTTATGTGAAAAAACTAACTAAAATAACAGTTGTACCTAGTGCCTTTACTTTAGTACTCTTCTTCCTGTGTTCTTACATTAGCTGTCATAAATAACTCCTGTTTACTGTAATAGATAAAAATATATTTATACAACCATATAAAGGCAAATATATAAACATAGGCAAAAAGGTATCTGATCATAACTGAATAGACAGTGCTCTTTTATTTTTCTGCTAACACATTTCTGGTGTCTACTAATGATGTGCAGATAAGTAAAGTTATATTACAGTTTTCAATGCAGAAGGCATGGGTCTATATTTATTTTATTTTATTAATGTACCCATAAAAATTAGTATTTCTTGCATTTGGATAGATCTTTTTTCACTTTGATTACTCTGGCTCTCAGTTTCTTTCAGGCAAGTTGGAAATTAACAAAAATTATTAATTGTAACTATTATTAATGGAAAGAATGGTTTCGTATTACATTTTTAAAATCATGTCTGAGAATATTGAGGTCATTGCATTATATAGTGTCATAAAGGGATCATGAAACCAAGTTACACGTAACTGATTTGTTTCACTGTATTAAATTATTGCAACATAGACAATAATACTTTTGGCAATGGAAATTTCATTTGGCAATGGAGAGTTTCTTTGCCAGCATTAAACAAATTTTAGTCACAATCTATTCTAAACTAGCATCCTTGTATACAGTACTAACAGTTTGTCTTTTTATTGATAATGTTTTCTGAATAAATTAAAGTTATATAACATCCAAAATTATATGGAAACTTTTGCTGTAGCCTGTTAACTACAGCTCTCCTATTTGGCTTGCCTTATTAAAGATTAATAGTAGAGGCATTCTCTCTTTTTAGACTTCAGTCTTACTTTAGACTTCAGTAGTTAAATCATGCCAACAAGAAAGTGTTTTTAAGTAAAGGTAACATACCCCTTCACATATATTTTCCATTCAGAGTATGTTCTTGAATGAAAGGTGAATTAATTATTCATGTGATCCTGATGTGAAATTACTTTATTTTCTACCATGGAGATGAACTATTTCATGCTTTGTAATGCCATTTTCATTTACTGTGAGCTTTCCCTGCTTGTCTATTTGCTTTTCACTCACCACAGCAAGATTAATTCTCAAGCAAATTTCTGATTCATGAACCTCTATGAAGTCCAAGACTATGAGAGTAAAAATTCCTCCAAGTAACATTTAATGCAGATTACATATATATATATACAAACACATGCACACACACACATATATATCTATTTATATTTATACAGATATAGGCAGAAAGTTCTTGAACTGTTAGGTATTAATTCAGAATCTGGATTACTTTTAAAGTGCAGTACTGTACAGCAGCTGACTTCACAATTGCTCAGAATTAATGGTGATTTCTAATTAAGTATCTGCAAACTATCTGATCCAGCTGTTGTGTTCACTGGAATACAATGGCCTTTGGCTCAGCTTTAAAGGTCTAACAAAGAGGATTATAAAATATTCCCCCATTTCTCTGAATCTCACAACTTCAGCAATTAGTACATTTCATTCCTACCCTTTGAGTGACTTTTCTCATTCCAGGCTCCCTGATTAAATGCTTGAAATGTGTAGACTGATGTTCTTGGCTTCATCTCATCAAATATTTTTAAATAATGTATGTATAAGATACTAAAAATATGTGATAATTTTGAATGGAACTACATAAGATCTTTCACTCAGCTCAAACATAATGGCTGGTCTGGTCTACAGTGTTTTCTTTGAATGGCCAACAACTATAAAATGGTGTGAGGAATGGAGAGAGAAGACAGAGAAACACGTAAGTGTATAGAAAAAATAATATGAGAAAATATTCTAACACAGAGCCATTACTAGAGCTAAAACATCTAAAAAGAGGCTATTTCCATGATGACTTTAGGGAAATACGACTATGGGCATCATATAGAAGGAAAACACGTCTATTGCATCTTTTGAAGACTGAGAAGGGGATTGATCTAGGATATAACTTTTAAAAGGTAGAAGAAAACTTTAGGTTGAATCAACCAGTTTCTTTCAGTGTTTTCTGCTGTATCTCATCCTAGTCTTTGTGAGGCTTCATATGACTGTACTCTTTATCTCTCCTCAGAATATAAACACTGGTCTGAATAATAATCTGTATGATTCACACTTGGGGTGCAGGTTAGAAACAAAGCAATATCATAACTGATGCTATAGAAATAGCTAAGTAAGCAGCAATAACAAAATAAAAAGCCTGTAAAATGCAGCCATACTTAAAAGTACAGAAAATATTATGCTAGTGTATGTTCTGTTGTGGTAATGGCTTCCAGATTCATGATTTCCTTTACTAATTCTGATACCTACCTGCCACCTCTGTTGTGATCCTACTTTTTACAATTTACTTTGAACCTTCAAAACTGAATTTCAGTAAATGTGTGTTACTCTTTATTCTACCAAAATCTCTTTTCCTACTGTAAATTGCTGCTGAGCTAGAGGGACAAGGCAAGTTACTGAGATGTAGGAAAGCTCATAGGAAGTCAGATCCTCATGGGACATTAAAGGGAAACTAGGGAGAAAAGTCCACAAACCAAACAACCTTTCTAATACAACCAGCTAACAATTAGCATTACTGAATCAATTACATACTCGTAGGAGGTGGTAAAAGTGATTATTATTTCTTGTGTTAAAAGGGCAAAAATTCTGAAAAAAACCCCAACTTATTTTGATTGAAATAAAATGCTGTCCTACCAGTTATAAGCACTTCTGGCACAGAGTGGAGAAGAAAAGACAGAAATTAAAAAGTAGAAAAGAGATGAAGTAGGTTCAGAAACAAGAAAGGGAAGAAGAATAAAACTTCTTGCCTGAGATTTTTCTCCTTCCTAACGCTAAAGAGATAATTAGAGTAAAAAGATGAAAACGGTTTGTAAGCATGATACATACTTCTGCAGAAAAGATACTCACACTGAATTTCAGAATGCTTCTCTAGTTGCAACAAATTCTAAAGCTCTTCTCCTACATTATTTTGCTCTTATCAGTGGAGAGGGTCCTCCCAGAGGTCAAAAAATATCCCCAGTCTGAGGGAACCTTTTCATTCATCAGCAAGATACAGATGTTCAAATTGCAAATGTTACTATTAGAAGCCTACATATAGAGGTTTTTCCTAGTATTAGACGTATTTTCATTATCAAAAGAAGTGTTTACTATGTTCAAGGAAATGATCATAATTTCATAATCTGTGTTTCTTTGATATGAAATGATTGTAATACAAGTGTAGCTTTTCGTCATTCTCTTTCTCCTTAAGAAATCGATGAACTCAGGAAAAATCCGGTTTGAGGCTTTTATTTTAGCCATTCCAACTGCAATTGTAGAGTCAAAACAGTGTTTTTGAAGTAAAAAATATGCATCTTTTCATTATCTAGACTTTCAGTCATGTAACATATTTTTAAAAACAACCAACCAACCAAAATGTTTGTGTTATATAATCACTGGTTTGGTATTGCATGCGTGAACAGATTTGGGAGGCCATGAATGTCTTCTTAATGGGAAGTGAATAACTGCAATGCTAAACCCTGTTGTGCAAACAGCACAATCTCACAACCAAGTAAAATTCTGTGATTTCATCAACAAATCAATAAACATGAAGTTCTCCAGCTCAGTTACTTGTATTTCTGCTGCAGTCATAGCAATGACAGGAAATAGGAAAAGAATATGGAGTAATGTTTGCTTTAGAGTATTGAATTTTCTGTCTGATGGAGCTTGAAACTATATATACACAAGTTTCTGCTCTGTTCCAGGGAGCAAAACTATGAAGGAGCAAAGATACTGATATTACTGAATAATAAGTGCACAAACATACATATACAGCAGAGCATTGAATGTGTCAGTCACTGTCTGTTTTTCAGTTATGTATTGTGTGTTTCTGTGCATTAGGAAGTTGATGCCTGAGTGAAATGAATTCTTGTGTCTGCCCTTAACTCAGGCTGTGGAAAGACTCAAAGCTATCTGTCAGGAGAAACAGATTTGCTAATGAAAAGGGGTCAGAGAAGACTGCTTAATGCACAACAGCAAAATTGGCTGTAGAATAAAACAAATCCTGCTGTTCTCCTCTGGCCAGACTCTTCAAGCTTTACTCAAGATAACCAATGCTTGCTTATCTAAGTGAGTCTATTAAAATCTATTCAGGCAGTTGTGCAGGGCCTTGAAAGCAACGATCTTGGAAAATTAAGCTTAGTAGAGTGGTAAAGGTTTGCCATTAAGGGGCTTTGGAGAGAGAAGTGAATAGTAAAAGTCAGCAGGCAAGGGAAAAATCTGCAGTTGACTACAGCTTTACAGATAGATTACCAAGCTGGTCTGAACAGCTGGCAGCAAGGATTCTGCTTGGAGAATGACTGTGTTACGTACCAAAGATGTATTCCCTGCATATGTATGTTTGTTTATATACAACAGCAATAGGAACCCAATTACTCTTTACTCAATTGCAACTGAAATAAAAGATAATTTCTTTGCTTCACAATCTGCAAGGCAGACAACTGTTTACCCAACAAACTGCACCTCCAAACACTGACATTGACAGGTACTTCTTCAGGTCATTCCGAGTTTCTGACATCTAAAGCTCCTCTTTTTGCCATTCAAATGTTTATTGTCTGCAACTCCAAACAGCTAAGTATCACACTCAATCAGGCTCATAGAAATATAGAGACACAATATTAGAGCATTAGATATTACAATGATTACACTATGCCAGCTGCATAAAACTAAACAGGCAGTGCATTGAGAAGTAGGTGATTTGTGCTGGCCATTCACTAAGAAATGGGCTTTTAAAACCAGTTTGCTTAGTTCTCATTTACCCAGAAAGTGTGACATAACTTTTTGTATTTGTCATATGCTCACTACTGTGTTAAAAAATAGGGCAACTGGAACTGACAGAAATTAATCAATTCATATGTCCAAAGCCTGTATTCAAACTAACTCTGATCTGCTATTTGCCTTGGATGGTTATTTTACTGCTTCCAGCTATCTTTGATACATAGAAGACTTAATTGTTCCTTTCATTCAGCCTGAAACTGTTTGACAAATCCATTAGCTTCAACAAGCTCTGTGACTCACTTGCTGACAGCAATTAGGACTCCCAAAAGGTATCTGACTAAGCCAAAACCCCAAGAGTTTCATAAGGTGAGAAGAAGGTCCTGAGATTTATTTTTGCTAAAATAGGGCTTAGAATTTCCAGAAAAGAAAATCAATCTAAAATAATTAAAACCTCTGTTCTTTCATTCCAGTGAAGAAACTATTCTGTTGCTAAGCACCTGATTTGAACAGAAGAATCTGGAGCATATGTCCCTACTCTTTTATCTCCACCAGGTGAAATTTTCCCATTATCGTTGAATATGCATTCATTTTTATAAAGTTCTCATTCAGAGAAACAGTTACTTGCTTATTAGGTTAGATAAAGAGACAGGAAACTGACAGTAAAGACCCTTGCCTGGGCACCATAACTGCATTCATGTATTTGCTCAGAATGAATATACAATCCGTAGTTTAACTCTGCTGTTTATCAATTTGAGCTGACATGAGGCATAAATGCAGAATTTTCCACTTGAAATCTTCTAGATACAGTATATTCAACTGTAAATTTATTTCCATTTTAAAAATTCTAACTAGTTTTATATAGACTGCAGAAGAATGATATGAAAACTGTATGGAAAAGATAAACTGAGAAGAAATAGCAATAAAAATATCATCAAAATATCATCAAATTTAAGATTTAAAAAACTCAGGTAGAACCTATTAGTAAATGGAAAAAATATTTTAATCAGGTTTATATTTTATAGTAAGAAATAATTAACATCAGATATGCTGAATTAAACTTAATTTTATGTATTCAAATATCAGTTTTTTAACTAAACCTTCCAAGCCTTTCTTGGATTTTTGACATATCATAACAAAGAAGTTGATTAAGTATTCATTCTTCTTCTAATATGTAAGCAGATAAACTCTGTCCACTACCAACCTGCATAACATTTCTAATTTCATACGAGATACTCACCCCTTCTAATTCTTCATCAATTTCAGCACCACTCTTTTGAGATGAAATTTCATTATGTCAGGGTTATTTTAAACAAAAACATGACTAAAATTATTATGTGTGGATTCCTTTCAGCTGCCTCCAAAATCCTACAATTAAAGCAGTGTATTAGTCAGTAATTGGCTTGAAATATAAACAGACACCAACTTAAAATTGCTCTAAAATAAAATCAAACAAAAGTGGAAAATTAATTGTAATTTGTAATTCATTATTGTTGCTAATGCATGTTTTATAGACTAGATTCTCACTGGAGCCATTGGCAACTAAATACCTCATTAACCACTGAACATGGCCCCTGGGAGCACTGGTAGTCACAGAGACACCAACTCCTTTATGTTTTTGTTTCCACCTACAAAATCCTTTGGCTATGCAAGTTACTACAGCTGCAAATGTGTGTCACAGCTTTTGTGCCTACACCATTAGGAGCTGCAAAGGCTGATCTCTTGCACTCAGGCCAAAAGGTGCAGGAAGTGAAGGTATTGTTATTTTACAAATATAAGCTTCTAAAGACACAGTTGTCATCTTGGAGAGAAGTCACTAAGCTTTTCATTCTCATATAGAGGAGGCTAAACTGATTAATAATTACAAGATGAATTATTCTGCTCTAATTTTCAATGGCTGGATATTCAGATCATTTAGAACTGTATTATTTTTGTATATAAAGTCCATATCAAGATTCACAAGCTATAAATCATATAAGTAAAATTCATTTGCTAGAAAAGGAAACAGTGTTGACTAGATACTGAGGCCCAGAGAACAACTGGTGTAAACCAGTGCTGTTAAATAAAAGAAGTCTGCCTCATCTTTCACTGACAGTCATTCAATCCCACCCTTGCTTTTTCTTCTCTCTGTACTGCAACAACTATTTCACTGTCTATCCAGTGAATTATTCAAGGAACAGATCCAGCTGAAAATTATCCCCCAAAACCACAATGGCTGTTACTCTTAGGGATCAGTCATCCTGGTGCAGTTTGCATGAAAAAAAACAAATCTCTGCTGGAGTTAATCTGAGGCTCAAAGCAGTAAGGTCTAAAATGCTTAAAAAATTATTAAATAGCAACAAAAGAAAACAGTAGCAAAGTTTTTTCTTGATGTTACAGAAAATATTCTGCTTAGGAAGGTGTGATTGCAACTCTATAGAACAATCAGTAACTTGTGAAGAAAAAAACTGTCAGTTTTAACAACTCCCAAGACCTTAATGCTATAAAAGTCTCTTGCTTTCATGGTTGCTTCAATAGAAGCGTTTAAAAAAAAATCTTATTATTGGTATAGGGTGAAAAGTGAATTTCAAATAAAGCACATAGTTAATCACAACTACTTTATAATAATCGAAAATAAATTTAAAAATGTTTTTCCATGTTGCCTTTTATACAGTCACATTAACATGGCTGTCACCACTCAGTTTATACCAGACCAGCACAAGCAGGCAAAGTGCATTACTGCTTTTGATCATGTAATATTAGATTTACAATTTAGTAATAGCCATAGCAGTGCTTTTGCAATGCATGTCTCAAAGACAGTAGCAGGTAACCCAGAGGTATAATCAAAATTAACCAACACATGATGAATTTTAAATATGGAAGGTTTTGAAAAACTGCTCTAAGCTTATCTGTACTTCAATAATTATTCATGGAGGATGTGTGCTTAATATTATCTGTGAGAGGATAATATTCAAACAAGGAAAAAAGGCAGAATCTGTCAAATAAATTAATAGTTATGAATTATTTGTTCAGCCCTAATTTTACCTTACTAATTTATTAAAAACGTGCAAACGTTTTCAATTTATAAAAGTGAATTGAACTTACAATAATAACTTATCTGGTCTAAATAAATCAGATCAAGTGCTATGATGTAGGAAAATATCTTTTAAAAAGAGCCTTTAAAATATCAGAGGATATCTGTGTTTTCAACTGTGCTTTAATCCATTGTATAAATTCACATTCAGTAGACATGTTTGTAAGACCCTTAGCAAAGTACTTAGACTTTTTTTTAAGCTGTGAAAGCATTCTTAGCATAGCAGTTATCTGCTTTAACCTAAGAGTTTTAAAATTAAGTATTTCTAAACTAATTTACTTTTATATACACTGAAAATAATTGTGAATTTCTTAGAGATAACCTATCACCTCCTAAAAGAGTCCTAAGACAGGTGAGCAGATTTATTACTATTTTCATCTGTTCTCATTCAGTAATGCAGAGTTTTTGTAGAAAAAATAAAATTAGCATAAATTCACTGAAAGGAGTGTTGAAGGAATATTCTAAAAGCCATTTACATTTAAAACATTTGAGTTTATCTCATTTTAATTTTTAATAGCAAGAACTACTTTGTATATTTTTTCTTGTAATACACCAGATGCAGAGAGTGGCTAAATTCAAAGACAAATTAAGTTAACCTGCATTTGAGCTTCTATTGAACAAAACATGGCTGGGTGAAAATGTTATAGGAACAGAAACTGAAAACGGTGTTTGAACAAATCCTGCAAGCCAAAGCCAATAAATGTTTAGCAACTCTGCTAAAGAATTTGTTATCTAATAATTTCTCCAGAAGATCACCTGGTTTGAAAGGTATTCATCCCCCTCCAAAATATTTTGTGTGGATTCAAGTCCACAGAGCACCTGCCATCCATCATGTAGTATATTATATATCTCCTCCTTTAGAAGGTGGTTTCATGTAGTGCCTCAGGAGAGTTTTTATATGAGATCAATAATATTTTTGAACTTCTGAGTGATTAAGAAATGTGTCTGAATTGCTCTCAGGGACAGATAAATATAACATTTATGGGAATAAAGAGATGAATATAATAGAGATTAAATGAAACATAACACCTAGAAAAAAGCAATGTCAAGGCTGATATGGCTATATTTCGTCTTCCAGACATTTTGGTTCATTGGAACACAATTGTGTGCTGCATTCACCTCAACCCCAGAATATACAGGCTCACACACACTACATTTTTAAAATTCTTTCTTAAATAAAGTGAAAATGTAAAGGAAAATAGTTTCAGACACATCATCAGTTGAGCAGGTAAACAGACTGTGAGGAATGCGGGCTGCCATACTCACAGGTTCACTGCCATCTGTATAAATCCCGCCTCCTCCATCCAGATCCATCTAAGCAACTTTCTTGAAAACAAATTTCATGGTTTTTTAGTTTGAAATGAGCAAACAATATTTTTGTACATGATTTAAGGGAATCCTTTCTCCACTCCCAAGATGCCTTGTTCTTAAATTAATGGATAGATATGAAATAAAGTTCATTGAAAACAGGAACAAATAAAATGTGGTCAGGAAATGTTAACACTGAAAACATCACTGGTCTAAGGCTTTTGCCCATTCCAGGCATTGGCCACAATGGTGAGTGATGTCAATAGCAAATACATTGAAGTAGAATGTGATTCAAATTGTCCAGGAGAAAAATAAACAGAGAGCACCACAGTGTACATGGAAATTAGAGAATGATAGCAAATAGACAAGGAACAGGAATTGCTGTGCCTGTCTACAGTGCTCTTAAAGAGATGTGAACATGGAGTGGCTTACAGACAGTATATTTTCTTTCTTTAGTCTCCAGGACATTCAAATATCCTGGTAAAAGCATGCTATCCATGTTAAAAGTGCACTGATAAACCTGGCGTATCGCAGAAGGTTGACAGTTTTTGCACAACCACTGTCTAAAACAAATAGTTCATTTGATTTTGAAGTGACTTAATGGCCATTATTCCGAATGTAGTTCAAATAGTTTCTCTGGGTTAACACATGGTTTCTAAACAGTTTCTCCTTGAAAATAGTGTGGAACATTAGAGTATATATCTTGGAACTCTAAATAAATTCATGTTTCTTTGTGATCAAAGCATAGTACTGAGTGTTGAATGCCAATTATTTCAGGGAGTTGGCACAGTGTGATCCACCCTCATTACTGTGCCTTGCTGCAGAAACCCACAGGGCAGGGTACTAGAATTCACTTGTCTGGATTATTCCACTCTGGCTCATGATACTGCCACAACCAGGTCCCAAATTAAGAAAGTAGTGAATGAGTATTCAAAAAGAAAATGTGCTGGTTTAGCTTGGCCAAGTTTTTCTAGTGGGGGTGGGGAGGCACAAAGATGACTCCTCTGTGAAGCTTCTCCAAGGCTTCACCATGTCCAGCTCTGAGGTGATGGACATGCTGCTGGCCAAGCCTGGGCCAATTAGAGATGTTGGTTACGCCTCTGTGAAAAACATATTTAAGAAGAAATCAAAATAATGGGTGCACACACTTTCCTTAGCCAGAGGAAGAGGAGTAGGTGAGGGTATGTGAGGGAAAACAACATGGAGAGACCAAGGTCAGTGGAGAAGGAGGGGGAGGGGGAGCTCCAGGCACCGGAGCTCTGCAGCCTCTGCAGGCCGTGGTGAGGCCATGGTGAAGCAGGGGGTGCCCCTGCAGCCCATGGGGGCCCACGGGAAATGCTGAGATCCACTGGCCCATGCTGAAGCGAGAGGATACCCTGAAAGTGGCCGTGGTCCAGAGGGAGTCCTAGTGGAGAAACAGGCCTTGACTTGCACCCTGAGACTGAACTGAGTGCCGCACATGGAGTGGGTGGGTGCCTGAGAGAGAGAGAGAGAGAGAGAGGTCCAACAGGAGTCCAGTAAAGAGAAGAAGCCTTGCTCCCGATATGGAAACGGCCCGGCTCAGAGGTCTATACCCCGTGGAAGATGGACCCCACGCCGTAGCAGTTTTGGGGAGACTGCTTGCCTGTGTGGGGACCAGCGTCACTGTAGCAGTGTCGGGCGGGCTGCCGACGGTGAGACCCATGGCTACGCAGAGGAAAAGAACCTCTCCCCGGGCAGGGGAAGAAGATCTGGGTGATGAACTGACCTAGCCCCCCATGCCTTGTTCCCTTGTGCAGCTGCTGGGAAGGAGGGAGTGGGGTGAGAGGAGAAATGGTGTCTTTGAAGGGTTTATTTTACTTCTCATTTACTACTCTGACTCTGTTAGTCAATAAAATCACCTTGCAATTTCAAGTTTAGTCCTGTTTTCCCATTGAGTACTTCTCCCGGGGTTCCTTATCTCAATTCATGAGCCTGTGTGTGAGTATGTAAATTTGGGGGTACCTGGCATTTGGCCAAAGTCAAACCACGACAAGAATTTTAAAAAGAAATCAAAATTATATTTCTTAATAAATAACACAGCAGAAAAATGGCTTCAGATCTTGTTACTGTAAAACTAGAGAGACAGTAAATAATTTTCTAAAGGTTTTTTTAAATTTTAACAAACATCCACTTTTTCAAATTACCACATAGATTAGGCTACTAAAAACACACAAAAAGATAATCTTCAGTGCACATTTCAGTTCTGCCTAACACTTTGCTAACTAAATCCTGTTTAATTCTAAATTAAATGAGAAGTCACCAGTAAATCAAGTCCTATATTCTTGTCCTCTTCCCTACAGATATAATTACATGCCCCTTTAAAAGCTTTTTAAGAAGAACTCTATCCATTGCCAAAATGGGAAATATTTAGGGGAGTGAGAAAGTGGAAGACTTATACAGTCACAGCATGTGGTAGAAAAAGCTTAGTGGCTTAGAAGAAAAAGGGAAAATTTACTGGAGGTGGTTATGCAATTCCATCCATATATAATCTAAATGATTCATGTGCCTGCTAGGCCTTATAAAACAATCTCTTCAGCCATATCCTTTACTCTGAATTCACTTAGGAGCTCTGTTGGATTGGGGCAACATCTTCAACTAGCACAGCAGCAGATTTCTTGTGAAAGAAGTAAAATAATCTCTGGTACAGAGTCTCTTTCCTGGGAAATTAGAAGAAAAAGTAATTCTTCAGTACCAAGTGTTGGAATAAGTAGTTTAAAGGTCTGTGTAAATGTGGCCACAAAGGTTCTGAATGTGCAAAATACTCAATTAGGGAAAATTAGTATAGTGGTTAGATTTCTGTTCCCTATTTCCCCCCTCTTTCCCTCCCTAATTGATTTACTTCTGTTTAGTCTGAAACACAAATTTGAATGTTCTATGCCCTTGAATAGGGAACTGACATTCAGTATACAGAACAGATCATCACACTCTGAGTAATAATGGCGAAACTGAACAAAACCCTGGGCTATAAAAAGGGATTTGCTTAGCATGCATTTTGGAAGTGGTGAAAACTGGAGTGAATAGAAATTCAAGGCTTTCTTACCTAATCTTGAATTTATATCTTGTGTTGATGCACTCCACAGACATTCAATAACATGGCTTACTGGCTGGGCACAGCAGCTGCAAGCTCTTTTTGGGAATAGGAGGCCAGGAAAGACTAACTGTAAAATTATAATGAGAATAAGTTTTTAAAGGAAGAAGAAATAAAATAATTGTTATTGATTATTACACTAAATGTTAATTTGTAGCTTTAAATCTTTGATGTCAGGGTAACGCTGTGGAAAAAAAGAAGAAAAAGTACCCTAGATGGATTTATTTAATGACTTTGTCTGGTTAACAGGTGTTTTAATCCATTTGTAAACCTGTACTGTGGTTTGCATGTGGTCTTACATGTGCACACAAAAGAAAATATTTCTAAATGGTATATTTGAGAATAATGAAAAAGAATAAACTAAAGAGGAGAAAATGTAAAATGGATGATGACAGCATCTTTTGGAACTCATTTTATCCAAACGTAAACAAGTCAGGGTAGTGTATATGAAGGAAAGGTGTGGCACATGGTAAAAAAACCAAACCAGCAACAAATAACACACAACAAACAAACAAACAAAACCTAACAAAATTAGGAACCTGGGTCCTATTTTCAAATATGAGATAAACGGTGGGGAAAGGCTTGCAATAGGACTTGAGACTCAGAAATCCCATTGTATTAACTTTTCTGCTGTTAGAGAAAATCTCAGCCCACAGGAGACCTGAAGTGAGTGTGTTAAAATGAAAGCCACAAAGGAAGAGATAACCAAGGCTCTCATGACTTGTGATTATCTGTCAATTTACCGTGGCATAATTACACATCTGAGCCCACAGTTTTTTCAGCTATTTCTAAAAATGTAAATTAGATTTGTAACTCTCTTAGGACACCTGAAAATTTTACTCTTTTGGACTTGTGAAAAATTCTGCTTCTTTCACCTTTCTTACCTGACTACAGTCTGTCACATCAGCCACCAGTTATTTCTCAGAATGTAAAGACCATGCCTAAAAAATCCTGAAATCACATTAAAAGCATATGTTTTTACATAAATAACAGAATTGCTGACTAATTCATTATTCAAGTTAATAATCTCAGAGTTTACATATCTCCCTAAATGTAAGACTGTGTAAATGGAAGTATATCCTTCAATATTTATGGTTTTTCCAGTGTGTCAGAGGCTCACTGTAAGTTTTCATGGTTCACTTCACATTACAACATCTCTGAGAAAGTTTGTTGAAAAAGATACTTGATACTTCACTTAGTTCTACAACAAAAAAATCTATTCTCCAGTCTTTTCAAAGTCTCAGTTCTACAACAAAAAATCTATTCTCTAGTCTTTTCAAAGTCTTAAGTTATAAAGCTAATATAGATTTTGACATAAAGAACAAAACGATGGACATTTTCTTGCTTTTTAGGGTGTAGCTTAGCCTAATGCCTCTAATTTACCTATATTGACTACTGCTTTCATCTGTTATCTCTGATACAGAAATGGATACTTATTTGTAGGGAAAAAAATCAGCCATCTAGAGTATCATAAAATAGAAAAAGAATCAGATTATATTTTAAATAAATGATACCCTATCTCAAAGCTAGTGCATATATAGGTGTGTTACAACACAATTAGATTATATATATACAACTTTTTACAGAATTGACATTCATTTCCGTTTCTATTAGTTCTCTAATCTTGAAGAAATAAAGATACTTTTCTGTGGGAACTCTGGGTAAATGCTGCATATGAATAAATTACACCATTTTAACAGTTACTGCTGATCCAAAATATTTTTCATTTCTCCATGGAGGACACTCTGTCCTGTCAGTGATTTCTTTCCTTCTACCTGTATCTACAAATACAATATTGTTATGTTTTGAATCATATGCAACTATTCAGACACCTGCGTCTGTATGGTTAATATAACAAATGTTCAATATAAATAAGACCACAAAAAAAAATCCAATGAGTGTATAACTGAATCTTCATTCAATTAAAAAAAAGCCTATGAAAGAGGAGGTACTTTCTAGTTTTATTCTTGATATCAGATATTATCATTATTTTAAGTGTACTAGTCAGAAGAAGGAACTTTATAATTTTAAATTTGTACTCAAATCAAATATAATTACAAAACATAATTTCTTTAGCTAAGCAGACTGCTATAATAAAGAGCTGTTTCAAATTGAGAAATCCAGCCATAAGTGCAGTATCCCCCTAATAGCCCATCACCCAGAAAAACACTAAAATTTATAGTTCTTCAAAAATCCAAACTAAGGATTAGAAGAGGAAAGGTATCTGAGTGAAAGAGTTTAGGTACAAAGCGAACTACCCCATAAAGTCCATGAAGGAAGAGAAATTATCATCTTCCACAACCTATCTCTGTGGTCTTGATATGTTACCACCTGTCTCAATACCCATCTTCAGACTTATGGCATTGCTCAGAACAACAGAACAACTGTGAACCTTCTCCGTATTTTTCACCCTTGCACTTAAAAGTGACAAAAAATAGTTTAGTTTTGGTCAAGCCAATGTCTTAAAACAGGCTTCAAAATCGGTTGAAAACCAGCAGGAATTACAAAAATACTGGTTTAGAGTATTTGCTCCCTGTAATTCATTCAAATAACCTGTCCTTTAGGAAATCAGATATCTAAGGTAAAGGCTCAGCAATTAGTCCAACATAAAAACCAAACAATGATTTTCAATTGAGATCTCTTTCATGGTCAGAGAAAAGCCAGAGAAAAGTCAGACAGATGGAACAGATCACCCTCCGGAGATACTTATCCCTCTCCGATAATCATGGAGGAGTGCAAGTGACTGAATTAAAGTGCCTAGATGTTAGGAAATTGATGCTAGACAAGATGAATAAAAGTCTAATACAAACTTTGTTTGGAAAAATCACGTACATAAACTTTTTGTAACTGCTTTTATAGAGACCTTTGTCATCTATCCACCTGTCATCATATCTACTAACTCTACAACAAACTAATTATTTTAAAATGCTATTTTTTAAAGTCTGATTTTTTTTTTCTAACCTGTTCTATTTCTTTTTTACTGTCCATAAAGGGCATACTGATGGAAATGGGAAACATGAAAATAAATAATGACAAGATGTTTTGTGTTTATTGGTTCTGCACACTATTTTTCTCATTTGGGTCATTCATTAGTTCATTTATGTTGAATTTTCTTCTAGTCTTACTTTAATTCTGCTCATACAGAAGACTGAAATGACTTAACTATTCTAGCTCCATATTTGTCGGGTCTAAAATCATTTTATATTCTGCTCAAACAATTTTTCATATTCCAAAGGAAAGACCAGGTCAGAATTTCATACTTCAGAATCAGAGCAAGGTTTCTGAGGTATCTACACTCTGTATTTTTATTTCCATTGTCTGTGATTAATGCACTGCACAGCCACAACAAAAAACTGTGTCACAGAATGACACACAAGGCTGTTTTGTTATATCGTCCTAAGATGCTTGTATCACTTCCAACATAAAATAACAGCTTTTTTGTAAGAGTACCTTCCTAATAATGTGTGATCCTTGACTTCAAGGAGATGGGGATAACTTACCTATTCTGCTGCCAATCTGTATGTTTTAGTGCATCTCATCAACTCTGGAAACAAAAGTCTCATCTTGCTTTAAATGAAGCAAAGAAAGCACATTTCCTTTCATTCTGCTCAACTAATCACCAAATAATTGTTTTGTAGATACAAGATACATTTTTATATCCAAGCAGCAATTGCTGTTAAGGACATGCTTTCAATAATTTGAAAGTTTGTGTCATTCTTTCTCAGTTTTTTCAAAGCAGATTTGAAAGAAAAAAGATAGTGTGAGAATTGTTTTAGAGGAGGCATCACTAGACACGTACACACATGCAGTAAAGATATTCCCTTATTCAGCATTTCCAAGTCTCTTATTATGAGTCTTCACATAGTGAAAATGCGTTTTTCTCTTAATTTTGACATTTTACTTTTGTTGGCATAATACAAAATAATGCATAAGGAAGAAATATGCTGGAAAATATTCCCCAAAATCCTGTTACTAGCAAAATGATTGAGCTATTTTTTAAATATTTTTACTAAATATGAGGTTACTGGTAAGTGCACAGAATTTGACTTCAGAAGTATTCAAAATTCATGGTGTTCCAGGCCCTGAATATTGATGAGAAAAAGAAAAAAGAAAAAAAAAAAAAAAAAGAAAAAAGAAAAAAAGAGTACTTGATATTTCCAAGATACATATTTAATGTGCATTTGTTCAAACTCAAAGGTCAAAATAAAACAAACCATAGGACATGTGAAAACACACAGATCATACTTGAAAGATTTATGAGTTTTGAAACATAAAAGTTCAACAATGTGTCAATGTTGTAGCAGTGTTTATTATAACAACAAAAAAAAATGGTCTCCAGACAATGAGCCTGTGCAGCTTGTTTTCTTCAGTGTTTTGATCTTTGCTACTCCTGTCTTGTGTAAGAGACATAGCACATTTTAATGAGGTAAATGTCTACACAGCACAGTAAGGGATCAATCCCAAGAACCTATATCTATTTAATAAAATATAGAAACCTCTTAAAAAACTAGTGCTACTACAAATTTTATTGAGAAGTATTACACACCAATGATTTTTGTAGTAAAAGATCTTTTTCTTTTTTTTAATAGAGATAATATTTTATTTTGAAGGGCAGTTTTACTTTTAAAATTATTTAAATTTTAACCATTCAGGGATTAATGTTTCTAAACATGTATAATTAGACTTTAGGGATGGCTATGTTTCACATCTCTGGTTTAAATGCTTTTCAACTCTAACAACTAGTCAAAAAGCAACAAAAAATTGCCCAGAATTTTGTTATTCTTCCTTTGGATGAGAAAAGTCTTGCTTTTATGAAAACAACCACCAAAAAAACCCACAACGAAACAATACCAAATTTAGTCTCACATAAAATTATAATAAGTGTCCAGAAAAAAGCTATTTTTTAAAAGGGAGTCTGCTCAATATTTGATGAAAGAGGTTATACAACCTTAGTATGCCCAAAATAGCAGAGATCTTTCTGAGGATACCCCACTCCTCTATTCTTCCTGTTCTTGTGCTTGCACAGGACTGTTTCTCTCCTGGCTCTCAGCCTAACCCTCTTTCCCACCATTTGGCATGATGAGCAGGATTTAAAAGTTAAAAAAAATAGGCGATAAACAAAAATAAATAAAATTACTGTGTTCATTTTGCAGCAGTTAGCAGAAACTATCATTCTTAGGTAGTTGCAGAAGCTGTTCTGGAGTAATTATGCCAGTTCCCAATCACTGCTCCCAAGGTTTGTTGTCTCTTCTGCTCCTACATAGTCATTTGGATCTTCAAACACTTCTCCCAGCTTTAGTGTCTTTTCATGTACTTTTGTGTTGTTTTTATTTTGGGGTTTCCTCTTTACAGGCGCCTCTTTGAATATGAGTTTTCCTATCTTGCACTTATCCAGGAAAAGGAAATGTTACCATTAAGAACATATTTCAATACTGTCTACGTTTTAAAATTTCTTTAATTACTCTGTATATCAGTTTACTGCGTGATCATGATTCTGTAAATAGATTATGTCATTCTGCAGTGTTTCATAGAACAACTACTGATTATTGTTTCAAGAGAAGAAACAAACTTTTTCTTAATAAGTCATATAATAAATTTTTTTGCTCAAATGTTTCTGCTCATTCCCTAGTTAATCAATTCAGTTTTGGTAGGAGAACATTGAGACCTGAGAGCATTAGAAACAGCAAGATCTCATCACCAGACCTTGGGTATAAGCTACCCAGTGAATGGTAAATTTAAAATATGATCCTGCTTTTTGAGAAATAAAGTTTCCCATAAAAACTCTCTTCTGTTTTTACTCTGTTAATATTTCAGCCTTATTAGCATACTTTCATTTTTTTATTACGCAGTGAAAGGCTTTTTTCTCCATATGATGTAAAATAAGCAGTGAAAGTTAAAGACATTTTAATATGAAATTTCAGGGATTAAGTTCATATCACTATAAAAATAACAGAGATGTTGCCATCCATAATACTCTTTTTATCAAAATTTATAGAGTATTCCACCTCAGAAACAAGTAGCGAATGTCACTAATCCAGAAAAGATAAAATTATCTTTTGAAACTCCTAGTTCATAAACATTACAAGATTTTTAAACCAGTTTTATCCTTAGGTCTTCGTAGTTGTTTGCATCAGTGTTACATTGGAACGAAGCTGGGAAGTTAGATCAACTATTTTTCTGATAAATGTTTTTGTATGGGAAAATCCTACAGCAATATAGAGTTATTGGGGTAGCTTTCCAGTACATCATTTCCAGGACCATTAGTGAATAAGTAGGTCCCAGGCAGAAAAGGTTATTGCCTTATTGCTACATCCTCAGGAGGTATCAAATAAGTACCCTAAGTGTTAGGACATGCACACATATTAGAACCCAGGCTTGCAATTTCTCTAAATTATGCTCAAATCATCCTTCCTTAAGCACTTCAGAATGGTGAAATGCAAACCTGGGTATAGCAGAGCTCCACAAAATGAGCATACTTCAGATGCAGCTAAAGATCCAAAAAGTATTAGGCATCAAGAAAATCAGTGGAATTTAGGTATTTAAGTATTTTTGTGTTTTTCTTCTGAAGTTCATATAGTTTCATCCCTTGCATTTTACTCTTGGTGTTTCTAACACTCCCTTTATATAACACAATAATTTTTGTTCTTAAGCTAAATTTATAATTACTTAGTGAACCTAGTAACTGTTGCACTTTTATAGCAAACAGCAAAACTTTCTTAGTTCTCTGCAATGCCTTTCTCCTATATTCTTCCTTTTATTTTCAAGAATTATAGGTTTTCCTTATGATCTTTACTATTTATCAAACACACTCATGGAATATATAACACTTTTCCAAGTTTTGACAATTATAACTAATGTCATCATTCCTGAGAATTAGAATGCTGTCAAATTAACAGATTTCTGCTTTGAATCTCCTTGATGTCTGCAACTGAAACCTGTATGCAGACATGCAAGTAATTTTCTTGCTTCAAGGTAAGACCAGATCTAATTAACTCTACACTGAAGTATAAGAAATATTCTCTGATGTGAGGTGAAGTATAAACCGGGAAAGAAAAGACTAGCCGTGAAATTTTTTCAGAACATCTTACTTTGGGGTAAGAGAGCACATAGGTAAAGTATTCCATTTTTGTAATTGTTCACTGAGCTTCCCACTATAAAAACTAGAAAAAATTCTTTGAATATGATACAGTATAGAAACTGAAATTCAAGTGCACTTCAATAAGGCATTGTCATGGGTGGAGTGGGAGCTTCAGACCCTTCATTAGAGAAGCCCTGCCACTGACTCACGAGGTGCAGAAAGGACCCCATTGTTTTCTAAACTCCTCCTCCGAGAGGAGCCTTGACGCAGCTGGATCCAGTGATTGCACCTTTGTACTACATTGTCCTGCATGATTAAACCATATATATTTGTATAAAAATGAATGATATATTATGATAAATGATTGGATAAAAAGATCTTAATCAGAATTATTTAATACACAGTATTGAAGCTAAAACTACTAGTATAGTATAGTATAGTGTACTGTATCAAAGAAACTATAGTAAAGCTAGCAAAAAATCCCTCAACAATTATTAAGTAGAGATTGATGTTTCTCACTCATACCGATCACCCTGGGCAACTCTCTTTCACTCAGCCTTGAGGAGCGTCCCCATGCAAGGCAGGGATTTACACACACGCAACAAGAAGGGATGTGCTAGAAGAACCTGCTGTTTGAAAGCTGAGCTGGACTTTCATAGCATAAAGTGATTGACTGTCAGATATGTATCTCCTAAGCTGTGCCAGTTTAGCATTTTTCGATCAGGATACTTTACCATGTCTGCTACACCTCCAACTCACAATCAGGATGATTAACTTTGGGCTTGATAAGTCAGCCTGGTTTTAATATAATTCAACACCAAAAGCAGCACAGCACCACACCTTGGTTCACCCCTGAGAGCTTTGCAAATAGGGCATTGTTTGAATTGTTTTACCACATTCCAGGCAGAACATCCTTCCACAGGCATAAAATAAGGACTCATGATAAAATGTTTAAATTAATTTCTTCACAACTCAAACATTTATAAAATATTTAACATATAATGAACATTCATTATAATAGAGTTAAAGCAAAATATTTAATCATTAAACTGAGTTCTCTTTTTATAATTTTATGCTGCTTCTTGCTCTATTCCATTGATTAATACAGCCACAGGAAAAATAAAATAAAATAGATTCACATGGGGTATCTAAGATATAAATTAGTGATGTCTACTGCTATGGGGCCTATTAATCACTTCCATTTCTTCCTTAGATATTGTATAGAGGAACAGCATTGTTTTGTTGTTGCAGTGTGAATATATCATAAAAGTGTCTATAAAATCCACAGTGAGTTAGCAGTTACTACTAAATATAAATTGATATACAGTAGAGAAGTTGATTTATAGCTCTTTTTGTGCACTGTAGCTGCCAGTAGTTTTGTTGTACTTTTTCCAGGACATTTTAAACACTATATAGAAAAATATTTTTTTTTGTAGCACGTATGTATTGTTTGTTTGAAGATAAATCACATTTCATTGTCTGTTTCACTCTCTTTTATTTTTTCTTGTCAAAATGGAGTTTAAGAACTCTTCAGTATTCTTTCACATAAGGGTCATACACTGCAGCTAATCACTTCATCACCCAAGGCTACTACGTTTAATGCAGCGTCTTCAGAGTCCTCTGAGAAGAAAGTGTTTGCATCCAAAGAAGTTTAAATGAACTAAATGATACTGTTTTAGTTGAAAACAGATAATTAGAAAAATCACCTTTCAAAGCCTGTATGTCCAGGGCTAACATAACAGGTTAGTTTAAAACCCATTGGCATATGTGGGTGAAGCGTTTCAGCGAATTGTGCTTGAATGTTAAGCAAAAGCCATGGCC
This sequence comes from Dasyornis broadbenti, assembly GCA_013397935.1. Lineage (NCBI taxonomy): Eukaryota > Metazoa > Chordata > Aves > Passeriformes > Dasyornithidae > Dasyornis > Dasyornis broadbenti. The sequence continues at coordinate 2,909,529 of VZRN01004072.1, read as the reverse complement.
CGGCAAAGTGTGAATTTACTGATGATGTTGGGAAAAATTAAAAAAAGTTTCAAGGACTTCTAAAATTACTGAAAGTGTTGCCAGAAAACTACAGACATTTGTTTCCAATAATGTTGAATGAGAAACATAATCATTTCCCTTGATTTTTTTTGGTAGGGGTTTTGTTCTCTTGAGAAAGCACAGGCTAAGAGGAAACAAGAAGCAGAGGACAGAAGGTAAATCTACCTTGCTGTTTTTCCCTTACTACTTGATGCACTGCATCTTCCCAACTAGGCAAAGTAAATAAGTTTGTGGGATATATAAAGGATTTTGAGCACAAGCAGGAATAAAAACCCATCCTCTACTTCTGCCCACCTAAGTTCTTGAAAAGAAATTTCAACAGCCGAAAAAATTTAGAACAATTTTCATTTATTTTGAAACATTCCCATTATACTTTCTCTGAGTTCTTTAATTAAAAATAATCTTGATTTGCTGTGTAAGTAAAGACTAAGAGCTGAAAAGCGGAACATATTTGAGAAGAGTGTTTCTGGAAGTTCTTCTGGTTTTCAGGGTGTAGCTGAAAAGGGATGGCTGATACCTAAAATGGAAGGGTAACACTGAACTACAGAATTAAGAAAAATAATTTGAAGGACTCTTTTATGCAGAACTAATTGATAAGTTCCTTTAAATACAAGATATATCACAAGGACTTTAGAACAAATGGGTTTATTAAACTATCTGTGACAAAAAAAGGCTGACAAATTTGGTCTTGGAGTGAACTATATAATATTTCCTTGATAAATTACAATATTGCAATAGTCATTGAGTGTTGCATATAAGCAGAAATAGTCTTGGTTTTTCTGAAGTGAACCAAGAATATTTGAGTGCAGATCTTGAAGATAGTTTTTTTGTGGATAGCCTTAAGTCATAATGAAATAAGCCAGTCTTTGTCGTGATTCCCTCTGTTTTTTTGGTTTTTTTTTTAACGAAGAGGCGGCACCTGAGATCACCCAGAAGCCTTTACTGGCCATGATAAAGGCCATGTGTTAATCCTTTCCAGATTTTAGCATTTGGTTCCTTGGCATATCCCAAGGGAACTGTGTAGAGATTTAGAATTGCCTGCAAACCTGTTCTATGATTTCTCCGATGTAGCTGGATGCACTGTTTTGCCTTTCTGAAAACATGCTTGTTTTCATTTACTTGATTCTTATGAAAATGTAAATAATTACAATGGTATTCATTTTATGGTTTTTATAGTGATTTCTTTATTGTCCCAAATAAAAGGACAATAGTTTGTTTATTTGGTGTAGTAAATGAAGGGAGGTCAGTGAAGAGAGTGGCTACATTACTTTATATTAAAATTTTCATTGTATGGAGTTTTCCTTTCCCCTTGTCTATAAGAAGTTTAGTTTCTTCTAAATCCATATTTTTAAAACTTTCAGACATAATTTTTCTTTTGAGCGAGTGTTGAAGTAGTAGATATTACTACAAATGATTAAAACAAACTGATGGAAACTGAAGAAGTAGTTAAGGAAAAGGATCTGGGGGGAATAAATAAATGTATTCTTAGCATATGATCAAACTGTAGAAAAAAGACCATAATAAAAATTCTCTTCTATACGTATATTTGCTTTTGTCAGTGTTTGGTTTCACATTTCAGCTATTGGAATCAATATACCACATTTTATTGAAATTTTTATAGGAAGTTATGGCAATAATTCCATCAGAAATATTATTTAATCTTTTTCAGATGGTATCAGTATATACTACAGACTTTTTCTTTAAGCACAATTTTTTTTGTCATATTAATTCTTCCTGCATCATTCCTCTTCAAAAAAAATTGCTTGATCTACAGTAATCAATCTTCATTTTACAGACAATCAAGGAGAAAGAAATGAGAGCAAGTTACTATTATGTTAGTCCTTCCAGAATAATTAAAATGAGTAAAAAGTCATTACAACGAAGAATTGATCGTGAACCTCCCCTAAAGTTCAGGAAATTGTAAAAGATGTTTTACTCCTGTCATGCTTCTAAAAAATTATAAATAGTTATGAATTCAGGAATGATGCTTATTTCTTTGCTTATACCTTAATTCTTTCAGGCTTGAAGTAAAAGTATAAATACTGTAATATAAAAAGACATGTGATTCCTTTAGCATTTTGGAAGATCGGCAATTAGAAAATGCAAGGATTTTTTCCAGTAAATATTATTTCCTTTATATTATACATAGTTATCAGCTACCTGTGCTCTCCTTGCAAAGAAAGCCAGCACCAGGTGCCAGCTGATATCAGCTCGCAAGGAGAGCACATGCAGCAAAAACATTTTGTGTAGGCAAATGCAATGTGTCATCCCTCTGTGCTTCACTGGTCAGTGACATAAAGGTACATAACACAACCAAGAAAAAACAAGATCCTGCTCAGTCATCTGACTGGAAAAAACTTCCACCAGAGCAAAACTGCTGGCTGCACTTCGTATATTCATCCGCCTGTATCTTCCTTCTGCACAGACTCTTTCTCTAAAGATTTGATTTCTTGAGAAATCAAATACACAGTCTCTTCAGTAAAAATGTAAAATGAAAAATGTAAAACATTTACTGGGCTCTTACTAAAATATTTAAAGTAAATGTAGTCATTCCTGAGCAAATGACAGGCAGTGAGAAGCCAGTCTGTCTCCAGTGAACTTAGAGTAACTGAATGGGAAGTGTAGTGTTTGTTACTGAGTTTTGAGATTTCCCTATGTGGAATTATTTTTAACTGAATTTTAGACACACCTGTGGACCATCTAATGACTTTAATCTATATGTCAAATATTGGATACCTAGTGTAAAAAATACTATTAAGTGTGTCACAGGTTCAGCAATAAAATTTAGAATATTAAAACTGTCTTAGATAAGTAAAGAACATGACCTCAACATCTCAAGTTTCTAGTTTAGGCATGAGGAATTCTGTTTTCTCTTTTACAAAGTTTTTACAAAGGAAGACATTTAAGTGTTCTGGCCCGGAATCACCACACATTTTTTGAAGAACTGTGTAATTAGTGTGTGTAAGAAGAATTTCTATGTGCGTACTGTATTCTTTTTCCACATTACTCAAGCAGTATTTATCTGAGGTAAAACCTTTGGAAAGTGGCAGTGTTCTGCTTTGTTTACAAAAAACCATCAAATGTTCCTCATGATTGAGGTAGTAGGGAAGGAATTTGCATACTGAATGGTAAATTCACTTTAAAATCCATTGGATTCAGATTTTTTTCGTAAAACGGCACTTTGAGTTAGCTGAAATTAAGAAAAAAATGTAAAATTGTATTCCAAAGTAAAGAATTAGGATAATGCTAATACATGAATACATTTTGAGAAGCAAGAAATGGGAAAAATATTTCAGGAGAGCAGACAATGTTAACTTTTCTTGTTATTCTGTGAATCCAATGGATTCATTAGGATGTGTTTATTTTATAGTCTTTTGTGATTGCTACTATCATTTATATTTAAAGGTGAAAAGTGATTTTGAACTGAAAAATGAAATTTTAAATAACAAAACTGTTTTTAAACTATGTATCCTGTAACAAAAATGTGCTGGAATTGATATTTTTGCAAGAAAGTTGCTGTAGTAACGAAATTCATCAAAATAGTTTTAGAGATTTCTTTAAGAGAGCTTGTTAAGTTACATCTCAGAATACAAGAAAAGTGGTCTTGTGTAATTACATGTCCAGTAATGGTCTAAAAATTATGTTTCCAAAGAGGGAAGGATTGTAAGGCTAATCATTAAAATTTAACCATTATTAACTTGTCCTGAGCATACATTTGTGAATCTATATTGTGATGAAACAAAAGATTTGACTGTCGGTGGAGAATTTTCTTCCAAAGCATTCAGAGAGGATATTTATACCATGTACATAGAAAAAAAAAAGCCAACTCTGAACACCTTTTCTGCTAACTTTGAGTGAATTCATCCCATTTAATCCTAGATTTCCATACGTAACTCCAGATTTGAGCTAACCAATTTTGAATTTAATTTTCAGTCAAGAGAAAAATAAGCACTTCTGACAAAATCCGCTGGAAAATGAGGTTTCTGGTCCTCTCCACCAAATATAAAAGGTGACCAGAGAACTAGCATACATACAGATTTCTCAGGCATCTATATGGAGTTGGATCAACCATCTGTATTGACTATTTAGATTTAATTGTGTAAATTATCCTAAAGAATTAATCCCTAAGGACCAAAAATGTTCATAGGTAAGTGAGTAGAGCCTTCACAGAGAGATCATATGGTATGTCTTGTTTCCCTGTTGGGGTTCTGATTTGATCTTATCCTGTTTTCATGAGGTCTAACTTCTATTTGATCACTGGCATAAGAATAATACACCTGCTAGTCAAGCCAACAGAAAAAGCTCTTTACTCACATTTTTTACAAGAAAACAGTAATTATACACATTAAACAATATGGTTTGGGTAAAGAATTTCTACAATAATTTTTCATACCTGGCATAAAAAAGATGATTTCAGCAAGAAAGGACATGCTAATGACACAGAAGATTTGAAGAATAGTGATATACATTACAATGGTCAAAATGAAGAGATTATCAATGAAAACCATTCTAATTAGAAAACACTGGTATTCCATCAGAGATGTTGATAATGAGTCTACATGTCATTAAGGCTCCACTAGAGGCTAATTTTGCTAAGTCTTGGTATTAGTTCACCGTGTTTCACAGGCATGAGAAGATGTACTGCTTTTATGTTCATTACACTAAAAAGAAAAAGAAAAAAGGGTATTTAGAAATTGCAACTTAGTGTTATTTTGCAGTAAAATTAAATCACTTCAAGAATATAAAATCTGAATCAGTTAATCAGACTTTACAAAAGAAGAAAATTTACTGCTGTTAAAAACAGCACTAAACTCTGCCAACATTTTTTTTTTTGTACTTTGAGTTTCAAGAGGTGTATTTTACTTTTTGAAAGGATTTGGTCAACTATTCATGTGAGTGGAGAACTGAAAATTCCTTATCTAGAATTCATATTGCATTTCAGGTTGATGCAATGAGAAGGGCAGCTCTTTCAACTTTGCTACACTACATGATTCACAGAGTAATTTACCTTGTGTATAAGACAATAAAAATATATAAGTAGAGCTGTGTGTAATCCATGGCTCTGATCTTTACAAACGATTAGTGGTGGAAACATCTAAGCAGTGCTGTATATAAAAACCATGTAAATACACAAAAAGTGTAAAATATATGCTGAAGCCACACTGAGCTTCTATGGGAAAAAGCAAGTCTCTCAATGAGTAGTATTGATAAAATCATGCCTGGTTTGAAGGTGGATAATACAGCAACTGACACAAAATATAGAATGGATAGCATCATCAAACTGATGAATTTATGTCCTAGAGACTTTGCTGACATAACAAAATCAAATGCCTTACCCAGGTCGACACAGCACCTTATTTATATATGTTTTGTTCTCTCAATCTTCTTCAAAATCTGCCCAGAAAAGATGTTGTGGGAAAAAAACCAAATCAACCAACCAACCAAAAAATTCAAAACAAAACCCCACCTGTAACTTATCCAACACCCCAAACAGCCCTTAAACAAATATCTATTGTGAGAGTCCAGGTTTGAAGCCTGATAAGACTAATGAAGTCAAGTCTTTTTATAAATTCCAGGAAAGGAAAGATATTCGGCCAGTATTTTTGTTTTTTCTTTGTTATACTATTTACTTGACTTAATTCCTTTCAAGTGTAATTCAGAACCTGCTTTGGTGTTTTGAGTGCACATAATTAATTTTGCTGCACGACCATTTCCCTAGATGTGATCACTTTGTTTAACTCTAATGAAATTTTCATTAAACTTGATATGCCTGAAATCATACAAACAGTTTATCATCAGCATTTAGCAGTCTTATATTAGTGAAATTCACACTTTCACACCTTCATTGCATGGTTGAAGTGCTATATCTTTGATAAGAATATGGAAAAACCTTTCATAACCAAAGAGAGTTATAGAATGGCAATTGAATGAAAAGGTGAGGAAAAAAACCCAACAAAATCAAAACCAATCACAACATGACAAATCAAATCAGTTTGCTATCCATACTCAGCAAAGATTGCTTCCTTTGCATAATATTGATTTCAGGAGTTCATGTATGATTTTAAATTTGCTGCTCAGTTCTCCTAAGACTTCAATCAGAGATGAGCATCATCTTCCACATGCAAGTGTACAATTACTTACAACCTCTAGGACTCTGAGCAAAGAATCATTAATAATTCCCTCTTGTGACAACAATTTTGGAAATTGCAAAAGCATTACATTATCTATTGCTCAAGTTGCCATACTGTATAAAACCACATGGAGAGAAGGAAAAAGAGAAAGGGAAGCTAGTGAAAGAAATCACAGACCAGTGTTCTCCAAACCTGAGTATCAAGGCTCTGGAATAAATGGACCACCAGAAAGGTGCCTGAAAAGAAAAGGTTTCATTGACTTATAGATTAAAAATTGTTGCAAATGATCTGTGTATTCAGCAGATAAAAAATGGTTTGGTTTACTGTAAAATAATATTTTGAGTGGATTATATAGGTAGAAACAACTATTAAAATATAAAAAATATATTAAAAGAGTATTTCATACATCTGTGATAAGATGAAAGCTTCACTGACTGTGCTTTTATATTTGCTCTAGTCTAGCGTTGATTCTTTGTTCTTGTGAAAGATTGATCCAGAATTGTGCTTCAGACAGAAAATGGTGTTGTTGTATCCAGTTACGTCTCACAAGAAAATCCAATTGTTTACAAATACCTTTTCAAGCCATTATGATAGAGAGTACAATTTTCTGTCATTTACCAAAAGGGTTAGGCCAGTCTGTTGTTTCTGAAAAGAAATTTATGATGAAAGGTTTTGCCAAGAAAGTATCTAGGAATGAACACAAGAGTGAATTAGTATGCAGTGTAATAGTAAAGGAGAAATAATGTAAGGTTTCTTGTCACTTAGGAGCAGAATCTAGCACCCAATAGAAGAGATTCACTGAGGTACTGGACACAAAATACCACGCATAAGATTTGTTCTTGTCAGCTCAGCTATCAGAAGTGACAAAAATATGTTATGCAAAATGCCCTGCAGATGAAAGACACAAAAGGTAATATAAAAACAGGGGAAAAAATTTAAAAAAGGAAACCATTTTCATGTGGGTGAAATAGGGGAAAGGAATCATGGTGTCTGAATCATTTGCAGATAGTTTGTAATAAAAGATATAAAATGTGTTCTGAACAAAAGAAGAACAATGACTTGATCTTGACTCCTGTCTTCACATGTATTCTCTGTAGGGACTGACTGATTTTTAGGTCAATATTCTGATTTCTGGGAGAGTTTGCAAAAATAAACCCAGATGGTTTTCGCTATATAGAATGAAGGACCTATGTCAGCAGAGTAGAGATCTGATCTTAATTGACACCTGTTTCAGATTAAATATTTCAGCTTTCTATTATTTTCTGATATCTATTACCTATTATCTCTCTATAATTATTGTTATCTGCTTTCTGTCGTGTTTGATTTACTTGTTTGCTATTACAAAGTACGTACATAAAACAACCCAGAATTCAGCCTTGGTTTTTTTCCTAGAAATGTTTTAAGGCATTCTGGAGAAATCTAGGAAACAACCACATATAAACTGTTAGAGCTGCATTCACTTTCATATAGCAGTAACATGAAATGAGAACTTCATGACTCTGTAGGTATCTTTTCATTTAATCCTGAGATTTAATTAGCCCATTCAGACAGAGGAGCATGTAGAAGTTGCATGTAGTATTTGTTAATTGCAATGAGCTGAATTTTGCCTTTATTTCACAGACTGGAGACATCTTTTCTTTGCTAAAACTGAGTTTCTATGGGAAAGTCATGTTTCCTAATAGTTATTATGAGAGTAGATATTACAGGGACAATAGAGGCAGGATTGATGTCTCTCAACAGCGGGCCAAGAAAATACGGGTCTCTATACCTAAATCACCATTTTATGTATCAGACTGGGTTCCATGGGTGTGATCACTAAGTTTCTTGGGGGGAGAAGTATTACAATGTTTGTAAAAAGAACCCAAATGGGAATTTTTTGACTGTATTTTCTTTTGAACACTTATTTATAAGAGATTTTAAATTCTTTGTAGGCCTAGTTCATTACCAGTAAGCTGCATTATCTTGCTTCTTTGCCTTTTAGCATGCACTCAGAATTGGTAATGTAAGGAAGATTGAATGTACCCCATTACTATAGGAAAGGTGCATTTAATTGTTACACTGAATTAAAGAACAAAGCTCCAGTTTTCATTTGTCTGCTTATTCAAGGCTTAGGTGTGTTACAGAAATTTTCATTTATGTTTTTTCTCGTAGTGTAAATTGATAATTAGCCAAAAGGTTATTTAACAACTGTCTTCTTCTTATGCAAAAATCACATCCTGGCTTGTAATAAGCATGCTGACAGCCCAAATAACACTTCTAAATCAGTGTTTATCATGGAAAAGAGGAGAAAATATTCACATTTTTTCCTTACAAAGAAATACACATGACTCTTGTAATATATAACACATAGAACTACAGAATAACCTACACTAACAGGACTCATTCACTGATCTTTGTGCCTTTGCCTCCTTTCCAGAAGCATGTTCATACACACCAGCATCTGAATGTTTCTTTAAAAAAAAACAACAAAAAACCAAAAAACTGGACTCACTGATTGCACTTGAATATATAGACCTTAAAACTATTTTACAACTATTAAAAAGTTGGTATATCTAAACTTTTTTGGTTTGAAATTTTTTGCATGAATGTTAGGATGGATGTTAGCAAGATTATTGAATTTCTGGGGTACCATCTATATTTTTTAAACTGTTATGCTCCTGATGCGACCTCACTGAAGAGTTCATCTGACAGTGAATCATGATAATAAATGCAGTTACATTTGCTGGAGTACTTTCTTCTCATTGTTTTAGTCTCTATTCCTTTTACTGCCTGATTTCTCCTGTCAGGTTATGTTGGCATGGTGTATCTTCAATTTATTTCTTCATCTGCAAAGGCTGCTATTAACCTAACCAACACTTCTTAATGATGTGTGACTTTCTTTATCTGTTTGCCCTTCACTGTACCCTGAGCCAGTTCTTAGCCCTCATGTGGATCAATCATGGGGATTCATTTAATATATGATGACTTGTGGTTCTGGAAATGTAGTCCTGTATCTCACTCTGGTCTTGCAGGGAAGCTTATATTTTTACTTGGTTTTCCTATGTGTTAGAGAAATGAGAAATATAAAATGGAAATCTCAGGCAGATCATGAGTCAGAGTAAGTTTTCATAGCTCTGACAAATGCCTGTTTGTTCTGTCTTATTGTTTATGGTCATAAAAAATTCCCTCCCAAAGACCAATTCCACTTTGTTACAGCTTCCTTTCAGGTAGTGGCAGAGAGTGATAAGGTCTCTCCTGAGCCTCCTTTTCTCCAGGCTGAGCAACATCAACTGCAACCTCTCTCAGCTGCTCTTCACAAGACTCGTGCTCCAGCCCCTCCAACAGCTCTGCTGCCCTTCTCTGGACGCACTCCAACACCTCAGTGTCCTTCTTGTAGTGAAAAGTCAGAACTGGACACAGCACTTAGGGCGTGACCTCAGCAGTGCCAAGTACACGGGGACAATCACTGCTCTTCTTCTGTGCTGGCCACGCTAGTTCTGATATAAGCAAGGATGCTATTGGCCTTCTGGGCTCTCTGCTGGCTCATACAAATGTCAGTAAAAAAATGGTTAAAAAACAGACCAAGAAATGTTTTGAAAAACAGCTTGCTAAATACACGAAAAGTATTAATTAAACAGGAAGACTGCCAAAAATTGTTAGGTTGATAGATGAGAAAGTTGTAATAGGAATATTCTAGAGAGATGAGAAAGATAAGATGAGGAGAAATACAAGTATTGTTTGCATTGGTGTTCACTGCATAGGAGCTTATGGGAAGTTTGTCCTGGAAATTTTCTTTTAATGTGGAAAATCAGGTAACTGATCTCACAATAGTGCAAGAGTGGGAAATAAAGTCATAGTTGAAATGTAAATAGTGCATATGGGGGAAAAAATCAAAGTAAAGCACAAAGCAATCCTAAATATGTCACTTTGTGATGCACTCTAAATAGAACTGCTCCAATTCAGAAGGGTTTTCTTTGACTAATTTTTGATTGTTTAATAACACACCTAGAGATAAGATCAGGAATTATTAACAATAAAATAGAGTATAATGCGGAAAACATGATACTGTATAAATCCCCAAACTATCTGCATCTTAAATGCTTTGTACAGTACTGCTTCTTCCCACTAAAAGATTTGGTAGAAATAGAAAAAGGCATGGTAAAAGTGATAAAAGCTTTATCACTGCTGTGGATTAATTTATGTATTGGAGAAATTAATTAACAGTCTTTACTTTGAAAAAGGGATGAATCATAGAATCAAATGGTAATGGCACCAAAATCACAGTTAATAAGGAGAAGTGAATATACAGTACAACATTATTCACAATTTCATATAGCGATTAAGAATTCATCAAAGGAAAATTTTTGGTGCAGACTAATATAAAAGTAGGTATGTATTTAAGCTGTGGAATTCTTTGCCTTGGGATATTGATGAATGCCGAAAGCACAAATGGACTCAGAAAGGAATTATCCATATCAGTATAAGAGAATTCCACTGAAGGCTAAACACCGAGATAAATGTAGCACTTTGTCTCTGAATCATGTGTTGCTAGAAGCTAAGAAGTTGTTGCTGCAAGTTTATCTGTTATGCTGGCTTGCCAAATGTTGAATATTGGTCACTACCAGGGCCGGGATATTTGACTGAGTGAATCTACCATTGTCATGCTTCTTATTTCTTTGTCTGTTATTTGAAAAAGCATGGTAATCTTAGTAGTAAATTTAATCATCATGTTTTGAAATTTTAAGGCGTTATTCCATAATCTAAATTTAAAGAATCTTTAGTGCTAACAAATGATAATTCTTGTAGGTATGCCAAAATGAAGATAATTTTTTTTCCATTAAGATTATCAATGCCAAGAAACCCCAACATCTCAATGTTTAAATCAGCTCAAATCACTTCGGCACAACCAAAAAGTCAGCATACACACATTTATGTTGGAGATCTGGAAGATCAAGAATCTAGGAGACACACTACCAGAATAATTTTTGTCTCTTTTCAAGCTGCAGGAAAGTATTTTTACTCTGGACCATCTTGTGGAAAGGAGGGATGGAGAAAAGAAAGAAAGGAGAAAACATTGTGACACAAAATAAGTACAGCTAATTTATGAATGAATTTATCTCTATAATCGCCTCACTGAGGGCTTGCTCAATATTTTGTGAAACCTTCATTAAATGGAGGTTGTGGGAAAAAAAATTAAATTTAATATGTAATGCAGGTCCTGACAGAGTTTTCAATAGCCCCTTCTAAACCAGTACAGTTAAGTGTCATGGTTTAGCAATGATAATCCCCACTTCAGAGACCCCACCAAGACCTTCCCAAAACACACTTTGTTTCACTTCCCCTTCCTCACTGTGGCAGGATGGAGCTGAGACTTGGGGGCACAAAAGGTGCAAATCATGGGCTGAGGTAAGAATAATTTACTGGAAAGAGCAATGAGATAAGAAAATGAATGGTATCAGCAACAATATTTACACCAAAAGTATACAAAAAGATTGAATGATTCACATGCAAAAATGCTCACCACAGAGTCCATAACAATAAACAAATACCAGTATGCTCTCCCCACCACGTTTTCAAGACCAAAAGGAACCCCTTCTCCATGGAAGAGAGTCTCTTTTTCTTTCCCCCAGAAATGATGTGAGGTGATACAAAATAACATCAGGGTCCCAGCCATGTGTCCCTCCTGGCTACTGCAAAAATTAGCCCTGTCCTGGCCAGAACCAGGACATTATGTCAGTACAGTATCAGTGCAGATCAGATCATATTAAAAGGGCATTTTGAAACCATTATTATTTTTTTAAAAAAGCATTCAGGGCAGGACTTAGAAATAAGTGGAGAAGAGATGATTATACAGGGGGTTGTTTTCTAAATCCACTTAAGCAAAATAGGGGGGTAAAAGGAAAGGCAAACATATGTAAAGACTTAAGCAGAGCTTTTCATCACAATGAAGAGGAATGTGTCACTCACTGCCATAGAAGAAAATTGTTTTTTTAAAGCTAAATAAAGCAGTAAAATTTAATTTACGTAATAAAAGATTAATATCATTACTAATGAAAGATAACTTTAATTTCATAAAGGGGTCAAATATTTTTTATTTTAATGTAGAGGATAGTCAATTAGACAGTACACTTTAGGGGAACTGATTATTCAATATATGAGGATCTGTGAACATGTAAATTTTATTCATTAGCCTTATGTTTATGTCTTCTTACACTCTTTTACTGTATTCTTATCTAAAATTCCTTTCCTTATGGGGAAAATGAAGATTTCCAGAGAAAGAGGGACTAATCAAAATTTCATGGAATTGCCTGGGGGAGACGGACAGAAAAAGAGGGAAAGGAGATCTAAGGATTGTGTCTTTGTAGAAGGAAATACCACATGCGAGTAAACACCATACATATGTAATTCTAAAGTACATATGACAATAATGGTCTTTACTAATAACTATAGCTTGAATAATTATTATAACTTGAATAAGTTAATTGTCCACACATGACTCACAAAGTCCAGTATTTCTAGCAGGTGTCTTAGTGATCTGTTCAAAGAGTTGATCAGAGGAGCAGTGTGATTGTTTTTACTGTGAACAAATCTAAACCATTTGAATTGGGCATTCAGTAATATTTAAGGAGAACAACTCAGAATGAAAGACATAGCCACACTAAAATAATTTTTACTACCTGGTTATTGTCTGTGGGAAATGTAGTCTCACAGAAGTCAAAGGGGTCCAAGGTCTCTGTGTAGGTCTTCTGTAAGGATCTTGCTGAATGCAATATGGTAAATAATGATTTCTATTTTTGAAAATAGTTATCTCAGTGCAATAAATAGTAATCAAAATCTTTCTATAAAGCAATTTTAAAACAAGAAATATACGTTCTAATTTTATGCTCTGTTTAGCAAGCAGCCGCTATGGCAGATTTATAAACAATATAATCATGTTTGCGACTGTATTCTGCATGAGATATAAATTAAAAATAGACTGATTAATGATTCTTGTAGGTTTTTCTATCTCTAATCAAATAGAAAAGTGGGGAAAATTAAAGTATTTTGCTATTATTCACTGCATATTTCTTTAATATATTTCATAAACTTAAGACACTTAATGCAACTCGATCTTCAAGCATATAGAATTCTAGTGACAAAGATTATAATTTCAAAAGTATTTACAAACTGATATTGAGCCAATCTATGTCATAAACCATATCAGGAAATCATGCATGTGACTAAAAATAATATCTTTAAAGTTTCTGAACAAAAAGGACCATTGGGGTATGACTAAAAGAAAATTTGTTACCCCAATACCAAATGCTCACTTGTGAGGTAACAGGTGAAATGAGAATGCGCTAAATAATTAACTTTGAAGTTGTAGAGGAAATGAAGAAAATTCCAGTTTTATGGCTGTCTTATTGAGCCAGCAGCAATGATATGAAGCCAAATTATCAGCCCAACATTTCAGAGAATATCTGCTAGTCTTTTCATGATAACTAGTGTAGTCTGTCAGCTATCTGTCCATAAAATAGTTCCAAAATCTTAACAAACTTGTGGCCAATACCTTCAAAACATTACTTTGCCTTGGTAAAAGGAAGAAAGCTTAATGAAAATGGTATTGATATAGGAACAGTAATTCAAACTGCAGCTTAGTAGGGAAAAAATAGCTATGGTGATATAGCATAAGGTTAAATTAGGGCAAAGTATTCTAATGGTGACATTGGAACTGATTTCAAATGCCTAACATTAATATGAAGAATGAAATTATTTAAGCCGTTCACTGTCATTTCCAGGAATAGTGGAATAAAAGTGGGTGAAATTCCAGCTATAGGTTTGCAACACAGAGTTTTGAGGAAGGACTGGAAGTATAGATTCAGATCAATGTTGTAAATTCAAAAATCAGAAGACAGCCACCATTGAAGTGCTGGTAAATTGCAGCTATTGTAATATATAAAGTACATTAGCAGCATGCAAAATCAATTTTAGTTACTTCTAAAGGCACTGTTAATTTTATCAGTCCCATTTCTTTGAAGTGATTGAGCCAAAATCTCTTTATTTGCACAAGCACAATTTTGATCACTTGTGTTGAGCTAAAGCCAGTTACACTGGCATAGCTGGAGACATAATTTAGTTTAATATTTGCAAAAGGGCAATAAGAGTGTTTGGATTTTCAAACTAATTTATTTCTTATGTATGTACATGGTGAATATAAGCATCTACTCAACAAATCTACATTGCAGAGTTAAAGTGAAAAGAAAGGAACTGTGTAGATTTTCAGTTCAGGAATGCTGAACATCCCAGGGCAGTAGTAGTCTATTTTACTGTAATAAGCAGACTGTGTTTACCTCTGTGCTGAAGTATGGGGTAGTGAAATAGCTATCAGTAGCTTGTTTCCAAAGGGTTTTAATTTTTTAAAACTACAAGCCAAAAAGTTTGAAAAGCTTCTCTAGATGCATTTCCATCTTTTTCTAAATTTTTTGCCTTTTGCTGTCCATTTCTCTTCATTTTCCCTTGGATGCCTTTTCCATTGGATAATAGAGTAAAATTTCTAGGTTTTTTATTTTTGAGAATGTCATTATTTATCTAGTACAAGAAGTAATTCTGAGCGGTTTAGGTGCTTTCTGTAAAGAATTAATGGTATGAACAGACAGAAATCCATTATCTCCAGATTCATGCAAGGTTTTATTAAATATGCTTCTTAAAAATAAACATAAAAATCTCCTTTTAATTTTTTTCCTTTAAAAACTACATTTGAAAATTTGAAAACTTTACCTTAAGCCAATATACCCAATAGTGAATTAGGAAAAATTAATTTATTGTCTCCCATGAAAGAATACTTTCTTTCAACTATTTGTGGGATTTCTCTTCACTGCAGACTGCTGTATGACACTGAGGTAAGAATGTGGCATAGATTAGAATAACTGTCTCTTGAAACTTTTAAAACAGGAGTGGATATAGTTAGAGTTGGAAAGCTTCGTGGGAGAAGAATTCCTGCTTTGGAAGAAGTATTTTCTGGATGACCTAACATGGCTCATCCCTAATATTCTGCAAAATGGCAACATAAAGTTGTCTCTGGTGTGGAGTTTTTTAATGCTCACACTAATGGTCTACAGATCTAGTCAGAGTACAATTCTGAAACTTTTCAGCCAACATGATAAGAACTTTAACAATAAACCCCAAAGGAATGTAGGGTTACCCATGTTAAAACACATGCAGAGGTCTTTTCTTTGAACAGCCCTTTTTTTTGAGGTCTTGCCAGGACAGTTTAACAGAGAGATCACCTTCACAAAGTGAAGCACATGAAATCTGTCTTTAGACTATAAAGTTTTGAAAAACTACAGTTCTGGTATGCTCACTTCTCAGGAACTCCCTGCTATCCACAGGAAATTCTCTGGCTTCCCTTCCTTGGAATGGGAGTCATTCACTTAAAAAAAGAGGGCAGGGATGAAGAAAGCTGAAGCCATAGCCTTGGCACATGTCACTCTACATCAGGAGCATCTGTTCCCAAATTCTCAAATTGCCCATCTCCCAAACTTGCAAATGCATTAAGCATGTGAAATAGAGTCATTGGGGAAATAATGCTGTAATTCCCCATGACCACCTTCAGCTGACTTGGAGTACATATTTTTTCCCATCAGTGCTAAAATAAAAGCTAGACTTTTCCACTGGTTCCAGTAAATGAACTCAAATATTTGCAAAGACAGAGAGACTCTATCTTATGCCAGTAACACATGCAGTTTAATATATTTCTACAGTAAAAAAATTACATAACACTGTGTTTTCTCCTTCCTTCTTCCCAAATGATGACTTTACAACAATTAGAATAAGGTGCAGTTTATAATTTTGAGCCTGTTTCTTCTAGTTTCCTATATTCAAAAGTTATGCTATCCAAAAGACATTCACAGAATAAAATATCAGGTACAAAATACCCACTTAAATATACTGAAATTGGTTTACTACATATGCCAAAGAAAATAGAATATTAAAATATTCCCTTGGGGCTGCTATTTGACACTCAAATCCTTTAGACTTCTGGGCTCACATAGGGCTTTCATGTGACATATTCTAATTTTTAAGTCATAGATTTAAACAATTTTACCTGTTATCAAATCTGACATATAAACTCCTCTCATTAATCTCATTTTTATGTATTCCTAGGTGCATATAAAACAGTATGACACATATGACCTATTATGACCTATTAAGATTACAGTTCCTCTGGCACTAATTAGTAAATGCACCTTGAATTTTAAATAAAGAGACATTTGGGTAGTTGCCAAAGAAGAACAGGCAAATAAAATGTACATATGCCATTCCCTTAAGCCAACAGAAAAGTTCAGTCTGATTATAAGCTGCTTTAATGGACATGAATGTCAAGAGGAATAACAAAATACCTGCACTGGAGTGTGTGTTTTCTTATCTCTTTATACATAAAAATACCTACCAAAGGCATTGACATAATTATTTGAATAAGCTGATTGTTCTAAAAGGATTTTTTTTTCAACTGTGCAGTTCACTATGTTGCATTGTCTACTTAAAACACAATGCAAATTATTTGTTGTCTGTACCAGTGTGAAAGTTTAGAAGAAAAAAAACCTCAAACCTAAAATTGTTGTGCATGAATACAACATCATGAGTCCAAGGCCTAATGAAAGAGGGTAGAATAGGTGAGAATTGTCTTGGTTTAGTTCTGTTGTAATCTTTTTCCTAATATTTTACTAGAAACAAAACATCAGAGAAAAACGAAATCCAAACACAAAAACCACAGACAAACCAGTTCTGAAAAGTACTTTAAGGACAAAGAAGAATTAAGTAAAGCTCTTACATATTCAGAAATAAAACTGAGATTCAGAACAGTCTTTTTTAGTCATTGCTGACTGTAAAGCGGCCTGAGGCACCCAGAAGCTCCCCTTTTTACCTCAGCATTCTCTTAACACTTGCAATGCCGCACCTGATCAGACCTGCTCAAACCCCAATCCTTTGGCTTTCCAAACTAGGTGGAAAAATATTTACATCTTTACCTTGTAATCAGCTGTGAAAAGTAGAAGCCATGTGACCATGATTGCTGTAGGTCAGCCCCCAGTCTTTCCTTTACATTACAGATGAAGAAAACTGGCATTTCCATGGCTCAGTCCATGACATCTTCAAATGGCACTTTTAAAATAAATGAGATACCCTAAAAATGTCTTTTCCTATGTACTGTCTTCAAAAGCATTCTGGCATGATTGGTATAGAAGCAGCTGTCTAAATCTGTTGTTGGTGATAAAAATAGCTTAAACTGTAAATGCAAACAGGTAGAAGATAGTTTGGTGTGTGTGCATGTACACGGGTGAATGTCTGGAACTGAGCTTTGTATTTTCAAGCAGAAACTTGCTAGCTACAACCAGCATGGACTGGTCATGAATTCTGATAACACTCAAACTGTGCAAAAGTGACACATCCCGAATCCTACAATTAATACAGACATGAGAGAGAAACACCAATTAGGAAGCTACACATGCACTATTATAGGTTGTAAAGCTCAGGGTTTGGGCTTCTGGAAAGAAAGCCAGTGTTAAAAAGAAGGGTTCTTGAGGACCGGTCTCAGAAAGAAATAAAAGGGTCCGAAAAGGTGGTGAGTGGGCTCATTCAGGGATACAGAGGCATGCTGTTGTTACATAAATACGATCATATTGCTTTACAAAGTATTTGTGCACATTGACAATCACATAGAACCACACAAAAGCCTTATCACTCTCTGCACCTACCCGAAAGGAGGTTGTAGCCAAGTGGGGGTTGGTCCCTTCTCCAAGGCAACAGTGACAGGACAACAGGAAATGGTCTCAGGCTGCACCAGGGGAAGTTCAGGTTGGACATAAGGAAGAATTTCTTCATGGATAGGGTTATTAAGCATTGGAATGGACTTCAAGGGAGGTGGTGGAGTCACCATCCGGAGGAATTCAAGAAACAACTGGTCATGGCACTTAGCGTTATGGCCTGTTTGACATGCCGGTGATCAGCCAAAGGCTGGATTCAATGACCCTGGAAGACTTTTTCAAGCTAAATTAGTCTGTGTGATTCTGTATGATTGGAGCAAAGATACTGGAAGTGGAGCGTGATCCTGGAGATCAAAGGTGAGTGGGGCTAAATGTTGGGGGATGCCCAGGGACTTGGGCTGAAACTGGTTGCTGTATGATGCTGTGTAGACATGACTGTCTGCCTGCCCTCCTGGGCAGCAGAGATCACCTACTGAACTTATTAGAGCAAGTGAATATGTGAGAAAATCAAACAGGGTAAAAGCCTGAATGTTCTTTAATAAACCAGAAGCCAGCACCGCTGCACGTTCTTCATTCCTCTGTCTTAGCCATAGTAAAACCTTACATGTCTGAATTTGGGCAAGGTAAATTCCATCTAAGTTGAAGTAATGGGAAGACATTGCCTATAATAAAAGAGGTATGAACCCCTCCAGGATGCTGAGCCACCTCAGCTCATCAGTCTTCTCAGTCTGACAGCACTCCTTCCTGTCAGCAAACGCCAGCTACTGTGCAATCGAGTGGTGGGACACCTAGAATTGTTTCTCAAGTCCATGAGAGCTGTCATTACATAACAAAGAACAGAACTTTGCCGGTGACAGAAAATGAGCAAAGAAGCAAAACTGCATGTATAAGTGTTCAGGTTAAGGACCCCCAGATGAAAGCTGGGGCTTTATTCAGAAACTGCATAAAATGTGTAAACAGTATTGTAGGAAGCTACACACCTCACAGGTAAGATGTTACCTCTAAGGTTAACTTTAGTTCATCTTTTTCATTAGTATCCAAAGAGCTGTGGTCTGGGAGATGAACAAGAAATGACTGAGATAGAATTCAAGTACTTAATTTCTCAGTTGTTAGTATTCCTTTTCTGTCTAACCTACTGCTTCATTCCAAACCAGGTAAAATCTTACATCTTTTACATCAGCATTTCCTTCACACCTGAAATTCTGTTTATGAGGCTGTCAAGGTGTGTTTCAGTTTGCACAGTTTTAAACAGATCCATGCCTAAACCCTGTCAATACCGATTTAGAAATTAGTTGGTCCTTGTCCATAATGTTTAATGAGCTTCACCTTGAGGATAATCTCAGAGTGTTTTGCATACGTGGCAGTCCATATCAAGTGCAATGGCAGTGATCTCTGGTATCTACTTAGGAAGTTTGGGAATAGAAGATATTGAAAGGGCTGTGGGAGGATCCCCTGAGGCTCAGGGAGATTCAGCTGATAAGGCTCCTGGTCAGTTAAGAGCCAGTACAGCTGAGGGTGACCTCTTCCCCATGATCACCCAGGAGAAGATCCCACTGGCCATGGGGTGAACACTGGCTGGGAAGGTGCTTTCTGTCGAGGGTTTCACCTTGGTCCTGCCAGGGCTCCAGCTCTAGCTCCTGCTGTTGTGCTCCTGTATTCCTCGTGCTCCTGCTGAACCACAGCCACCTAGGGGGCAACGTCCCAGCTGGGGACCAACATCTCATCCTGGAGTCCATGGAGGTGCCCAATGCCCTGGGACAGGGCTACAAAGACTTCATTGTGACTCCAATATAAAACACAGAAATTAAAATACAAAATTCAGATTTCAGTTTGGTTTTGCCTTATTGGTGGTTGCGAGTAAATTTAACATTTCAAACAGAACTTAAAGTTTGTTTTTTCATTACCCTTTCGCTTTTCATAGTTATGATCATTATTTCCCTTTTAACTCCAGAGGAGTTGTTCTTCATAGCTTATTTTCTTTCTTACTATTCCATACTCACTTTTGTGAGTATGGCTTCTTAACTTATTATCCCATAACTTTATCAAGAAAGGTTTCTTGGATTCAGTAAAGTCTGTTATCCAAACCAGAAAAAGAAAGAGACTTTCCTTAAAACTGTGGAAATACTAGTTTGCATTAACTAGGGAATTTACCTCAAATGATGGATGCTCTTGTTGGAATCCTTATGTTACCTCCATAAGTGTTTAGTTGAATGCTCTGTTCGCTGAGCTGAGTCAAGTGGGTGTTCATATAAGAAGCCAAGTGTCTTTAATAGCCCGTGGAGAAAAATTTGGGGCACTTTTCCATTAATATCCTTATCCTGAATGTAGAGGAAATCTATGAAATTTAGCATCCTTTCAGTCTGTCTCTTTTCCTTTGGACTCTTTCCTTTTGTACAAATAATTAGCTATTCCCAAGGTAACACAGAAGAGCTGCCTTGAATATTTAAAAACTTCCCTCAGTGAATTGTTTATACAGAGTAGAATAGTTCCAAGAGAAGTCACTGGGGGGATAATGAATACAATAAAATCCACATTGGAATTAGAAGAGTTACTGGGCGTGGAAGGCTCTTGGGATCTTGGCAGAGATTATAGATCAGATACTTTTGAAACTCGAACCCATTACTGTATGCACAATGACAAATCTTTGTGCATACAGTAATAGGTTGACAGATGTAAATCATTACTGAGAAATGAGATCTCTGGGTCATAACACACAGCTCCATGGAAATATCAGGTCAGTGCAAGAGCAGTCAAGAAAACAAATGTAATTCTATGAATTATTATGAAAAATATAGCAAAGAAAATAAAAACTTCATTATGCCCTTTTTTGTAGAAATGTGTGGTATATGCACATCTGAACATTTTGTATAATTCTTACTAGTGAAAACATTATAGCAGAACTAAAAAAGGTCTGGAGTTGCATGGGGAGAAGACCAAAAAACAAAGACCGGCAAGGAGTGTATGTGTTGGCTGTATCTCACCAGGGACAAACTGTCTGCACACATAAGGAATAGGAACACTGCAGACATGAAGCAAAGGACAGAGCAACACAGAGGTATTGTGGTTATGCTCCATCTGAAAAATGCAGCTAATGGGAACTAAGTCAAAGAATTATTTAGACGATAAAAACTGAATTTTGCTTCATTCACTTCTAAATGCATATTACTTTTCAGGCCCCTAGCTATGCTAATGAGTAAAGTCACTCAAACTCCACCTAAACATGAACTGACATCAACTCTAGGTTTACCTTTTCCCATCCCTCAACGTTATTAATATAAATTCAGCTTATGTGGGGAGGAAGTCAAAGAAGACTCCATCACACCTTCTGGGATTGGTCAATGACTGAACCTGTCTTCTGCCCTGTCAGGACATGTATTGGGTAAGAACCTTATCCTATCACACTGAATCATTATCTCAAGCTAGCTTTCATTGGTGATAGGAGCTTGTCGGTATATAACTTCAAGTTTATTTTTGCAGTCAGTATGCTATCAATGGCAGTCTCTGAACAGCCCATCACAGTCTTCTATCCTCAGTGTGTTCGTTTAATAAAGAATGTTATTCCACAGCTACTTAATGTGAGTCCTTTAAAGGCACTAGCAGCAGCTGGCAGCAGATAACAGAGTTGACAAAACTGACCATATTCCAAATAAAAGGGCAGGTGTTGCTGGTGCATGACCCTGAGCAAATTAGTTGAACCACACTCCAATACTGTGGGCTGTTGGGTGGGGTCTATATAATAGGGTGCTGACAGTTTTTTTGGGCGCAAGAGCCTTGTCTTCCTTGCCCATGTTGATTGATCCAATATAAAGGGCTCAAGGAAACCTGCCTTTCATATGACAAGGTGTGTGACAAAAGTGTTTAAAAGTATAAAACTGTAGAAGGAACTGTTGAATAAATTATAACTTTCCAGCCCAGATAAGAAGCAAGTGAAGGGGTTATACAAAGATATATAAACTCATGTATGTCAGAAAATAAAGGCATGGGAGATGCATATTTTAAGACCTAAATAACATTCAATAAGATGGTAGTATATAAACAATTTCTTCACTCAGTGTATCTTCAGTACAGAATATTGTTGATGCTAAAAAATTACATGACTTCGAACATGGAGTGTGTGAATTCATAGAATCAAAGAAAAAAAACTGTGGAGTATTAAAACCAGAATTCCATCTTCTTCCAAACAGGCCTAGTTATCTCCTGTCATTGAGCATTGCACATCACTGGAAATCGCAGGAGGCAGTGTTATAACCTACTTGTATTTTTGTGTTCTTTTCAGTATCTCACATAAATATCTACCAATATCCATGTTGAAGTTTTGGTATTTATTCAGTTTTTGATGTTAGAAACTGAGTCTCAGAGAGAGAAGTTGAATCCTCCAAGGTAACACACTCAATCAACATCAGAGATAGGGAAAGAAATAACCGTCTTCTGACTGTCATTGTGGTGCTTCATCTCTGAGATAGAAAGAAAGCCTTGACTCTTTAAAGGATCTCTAAAACATGACTAGATGCATTGAGATTTTAAAAAATAAATTAAAAAATCACTAACAGAATCTGTATGAGATAAAATCGGTTTTAAAAAATAATATGCTGCAGAGGGGAGAAAGTCTGGCAGCAGGCAGTATGCCTCATATGGTGTCTTGGAGTGTGTGTGTATTCTGCACACAAACACTGCCATGTATTTCTCTCTGTTTGATTAGGCTCAGCTGGATGCAGTATTCTTGATCAAGGTACAATACAAAGAAATGCTCTTTTCTCTCCCTGGGAGAATAAAAGTGTCATTTTCTTTTTCCTTTTTCTCTTTTCAGCAGGTTTCTAAGTGGTCTGAATAAATCCAAAGGCCTTGGATCCCTACTGTCTAGAGATATCAAGCATGTGAGAATTTATCTCAGCATACTATGGTATGAAAAGATGTAGTCATAATGACTCAATAAGATCCCCATATTTCTTCCTCTGTGTGCAGTGATTTTACATCACTCTAAGTAGGTGAGAAGGCCTTCTCATAACAAACCATGTGATGATAATGACTAGCTACAGGAATACAAAATCCTAGTTTCCAGGATCAGAATGAAAATGTGTACATTTTTTTAAAAAATAATTTCACTCTGTTGAGCACTGAAAGGACTGCATTCATGATGACGTAAAAGAGAATGCAATTTCCTAGAAGTATGAAGGGAAGGAAAAATGCTTTACTATCATTATCCTTTTTGAACAAGGAGACTGCTTTTGCTTGAGATATGACTGAGAAGGAAGATAGTCCAAGAAGGAAGATACTCCAAAAAGAAAAAAAGCAAGAAACACATGGCACTGTCTTCCAGAAGCATCCACTGAATTAAGTCATGGAATCATAGAATGTTAAGGGTTGGAAGGGACCTTAAAGATCCTCTAGTCCAATCCCCACTGCCAGGGGCAGGGACTCATCCCACTAGACCAGGTTGCTCAGGGCCTTGTCCAAACTGGCCTTGAACCCTTCCTGGGATGAGGCATCCACACCTCTGGGAAACCTGCTCTAGTGTCTCAACACCCTCACAGTAAAGAATTTCTTCCTAATACCCAGCCTAAATTTGCCCTCTTTCAGTTTGTACCCTTTATTTCTTGTCCTATCGCTACAGCTCCTGATAAAGGGTCCCTCTCTGGCTTCCCTGTAGGATCTCTTCAAATACTGGTAGGTTGCTATGAGGTGCCCACACAAGTTTCTCTTCTCCAGGCTGAACAGCTGTGGTGCTTCAGTTCTCTTCTGGACTTGCTCCAACAGTTCCGTGTTCTTGTTATGTGGGAGCACCAGAACTGGACGCAGTACGCTGGGTCTCTCACAAGAGCAGAGCAGAGGGGAGAATCACCTCCTTCGACCCACTGGCCATTCTCCTGAACGAAGCAGGCTGAGTAGTTCTACTGACTTATATGCTCAGATCTTCCTGAACCAATCATGCTGTTGTTATTTATTGATCAAGTTTGTGTAACGAAATGTGCTCACTTAAAAATAAGGTGAAGCACTGCAATATCACTTGTATAGCTGTGCTCATTTTACAGTGTATGTGGCAATCAGTTTACAACACAAAGCCCTGACCCCTTGGCATTATCATGGCAAGATCCTCAGTTAAAATCACAGAGCTTACCTTTTCCTCCCATAACAGCACAAAGCAATCTCTGAATGTCCTCATTGTTGTTACCTTTTTTGCTATATTTTCTAGGGACATAAAGCTTACAAGCACCTAATCTACTCTCTAAATATGTTAATTCACCTATCTTTATGGTTATTTTTCAATCTGATCAGCTCTATTTTCATGGAGATAGTTCAGTTAACATATTCACATTTAGCTCTAACAGTCCCTCTGCTGGAAAGAAAACAGTTTTCAATACAGCTCTAGTCTCAGTTATTTACAAGTACACAGAGAGCAAAGCTAGGATCCAAACAATGCTATTGTGGTTTTATCTACATTTTTAAAATAACTTTTATTGGTTTTGGGAATATTTACAACTCATTCATAAATAAAAATGCCCTTTCCTCTTATTCTGCTTCCACATTTTTCTAATCAATTTAGAGATGGGCAGGAGTCAACATTTTTCTTTAATAAAAAATACCATCATTAAAAGACCTCCAAAATCCCCCAAAATAAACCCAAACCTGACTATGAAGATAAAGCCAAAATTTCCTGAGAAAGTTAAATATACACAATATGATAAAATAGGAAAAAAAGAAACAACCCTACATGCATAATGCTAATTTTACCTTTATTTTTTCATACTTATGTAATAGAAATAGCTCAATAAAAATTGTAAAAATACTATTCAAATAATAAACTCAGATTTCTCCCATTGAAAAAAATTAATAAACTATGTTCCTGTTAGATATTTTCTACAGATAAAATTGTTGTTCAGTGAAGAACAGTTCTATCTAAAATATCTCATCAGGAATTGACTATATCTTCTGTAGAATTAACAATGGAATTATAGAAAGAGGATGCTTCATTGAGGCCTTGCTCTTGTACACGACAAAGACATATAGGAGTCTTCTCTCAGGTGTGGGAAAAAATAACCCAAGCCATACAAAGGTCACAACACAGAAAAAAGGGAGTCTAACCCAGAGACTATCAGAAGAGAAAAAAATTAGAACCTTACTGTTTTTGTCCTCACTGATCTGAGAGTAAAAATGCTCATGTACTGTACTACATTCAAGAATATCTCCTCTGAAGAGGGAAAAATAATTTTACCAACTTCTACTCTCTTTTTCTTATTTTTTAAATGGTTTTCTCAATATGTATCTTTCTGTACTTTGGAGTTTAAATGAAAATATACAATGAATAATGGCTGATTGCACAGCCACTCCTGTAATTGAGTCTTTATTTCTGTTTTAAAAACTCCTGAAGAAGTGCACTCTGTCTTCAGCTGGTCTTCAGCCATCCCTCTAGATAGGGGCTACTGAAAGAGTCAGTGCCAAGTGTACATGAATACCACCCTCCTTCTATTCAGAGGTCAAATTCATCCTGTTGAAATGTACTCGGGCACTTTTTGAGTAACAGCTTTACACAAGTCAGTGACATGGGAGCTGGTGAATAACACATACAATCAAATTTGAGAGAGGAACCTAGGTTACCAGAAGGCTGAGCTAACCACTGCTTGACCAACCTTTTGGAGCAGACAGAGATTTTCCTGGCTTCTGAAGGAGTAATTGGAACTGCAGTAACTGTAGCCTGGCAGCCTGGAGAAGATGCTGAGAGCCAGAAAGCTTGGGTCTGTTTCTTAACTGGCAAAGAAGGGGCTTCTGCTCTTTCACACTCAAATTGATTGTGGAGACAGGAAAAAAACCAGTTGAAACAGATTCACTTTCATGAAAACTTACAGTATCAAAAAATATCTGATTTCTTGAAGAGTTTCTAGGCAGTCCCTTTGGGAAAGACAAGCTGTAGTTATATTTCCTTGTTACAGGAAAATATTAGAAGGGATTTTTCAACCTACTATATCACACTGCAGTAGCATGTTACTTTCATAGTATTTCTGAACAATAACAGGCTGTCTCTGAATGTGTGACTGCCACACCTTGACCTGAATTAGAACTTCGAGTCACAGATTTACAAGCAGCATGAGGGGATTTGACTTTGATCCAAAAGAATCAGTTTGAAAGAAGGTGAAGTGAGGCAGACTCACACAGGAAGAAAATAAAAAGCTGGGGCAATTCACCTCAGCCCATCTACAGGTGGATATAATCACTCTGAAGTTTTGGCAATTTTTCTTCACTCGTACTGTCAGCTGCAATACTGCAAACTAGAAGTTTATGTTAAGAGGGAATAATAACTTGACTCCACAATTTTTCACGTTTTGCAATGAAGTTAGACTCCACAGGAATCTAATACTTCTTGACTTGTCAACATTTTTATTCTTTTCACAACATTAATACCTGCTAATGTCTATATCAACTGCGTAGCTTAAGATATTTATCCTTTTGTTGGGATTCTGAGTTCTGAATTTCTATCATTATATGCCAAACTTTGAGACTTGATTTCTTCTTACTAACATGTAATCTCAACCGTTTATCACAATGCTTTCTCTTTTAAAAATTCATCCATAAGTAAAGAGATTCAATATAAACTTTAAATGATGTCTTTATATACATGCAAAATTAAATTAACAAAACGTTTCGTTCCTGCAATCAGTATTTCTGACAGAAATGTTTTTTCATAGCAGTAATATGGAATAACTTCATGTCTAGTGGTGAAATTAGAATGGCACAAATTCAGTCTGGGACTGAGCTTTTAAGCAGTTGGTATTTCTGCCAATGCTTTTGGCAGCAGCTGCCAAGGCTTCACTGTACAGACCTGATATGATCTGAGCATGTAGAACGATTCTTTTTTCTTCCCTCTTTTTAAATTCATTGCTAAAACACAGGAGCAATTTCACTGGGATTAGTTTGAAGGATTACTGAGCTTCTTAAATTGAGGTGGACAAATAGACTATATTGATTTCACAACTGAAAGTTAAAAATATAGAAACATTTACTCAAAATCAAGAGGTTTTGAAAGCAGAGCAATAGTTCATGTGGACACACAAGAATGGAAAGAAACCTTTACTCTGCAGACAAAAATAATTTTGTTCAATTGCAATCTCTTGTTCTTACCTTTTGCAAGGGAAATAAAAGTACCACATACTTCCTAAGTGTGTGATGTGAGTGCCTATTTAGAAAATAATTGTATCAGTGGATTTTAGAGGAGGATTTTTCTTTTCCTAGCCATTTGGTCTTATATTTGGTCTTCAGTAGAGATAACTAATATTAAGTTTAGAGACAATAAAAATAATTTCATAGACCAATATTGTGCAAAAAGAAATAGTTAAACTAAAGAAGCAACTGAAGTTCTTAAAGTAGAGCTGTGTAACCTCAAGAAGATGGGGGCAAGGTGGCTGGGGGGTGACAGCAACGCTGAAAGTGACAGCTTTACCTGCATGGATGCCTGATTAGGGGGTAGCAAAGAAGGTGGAGTCAGACTTCTCTCAGTGGTACCCAGTAAATAAACAAGAGGCAATGAGTAAAAGAGCTTTAAATAAGGGTAGTCAAACATAATGGGTTACTTAGAGGTGTTTTTTGGGACTTTGGATTTGGGAATCTCCTATCTTACAGCTATTCAAAAACTAACTAGATGAACATCTCAGTAACCTGGGCAGGGTCATCCTGCTCCGAAGAGGGAGGCTGGTCTAGAGGATCTTCAGAGGTGCCTGCCAACATCAAATATTATGAGATTTCTGTGAAAACATCTGGACTAGTTTCTTAACTTTCTGTCTCCAGAGAGAGTCCTTAGCATCCTCAGAGGCACACCAGCCTTGACTTGTTGAGATTCAATGAGAGCAAGCTCAGGCCATGACACAGGTGTGTTGCTCTCCTGTGGCTTGTCTGGCTTCATTGTGGCTTTGCTTATTAAATGGTTAAGGGATGCTAAAGACACAGTATTGAGATCAATACTAGCAAGTTCATTGGCAATACTGCCCTGAAAGACTGATTTGTCACTCCTTTTTTAAAACTTACTTTTGTGCATTCTTTGCCTTTGAATGGGAGAGCCAATTTTAATATTAAAGCCCTTCTCTAAATAAGCACCTTTACTACCAGGTTTATGGTTTGTTTAGGCACTCATACAGTTGAACAGTGAACGCTGAAATGCTTTCTAGCTAGTGGAGATCTCAACAGTTAACTTTTTAATAGACATATATATATGTATGTATTGCGGTGCGTCTGCGTGTGTTCTCATATATATTCATACATGTTTTGTACTCTGAGATAGCGTCCAAACTTACCACAGAGGTCTAGCGCACAAACATAAGAGCTTGAAAGAATCCTGTAATGTGTTCATGTGTTAGTAAAAACCAAACCAAACCACCCAACCAAAAAAACTATGTAAATTTATTGCAAAGTACAGCTTACTATAAGCTATAATTCAAAGGTAATTTTGCTAAAAGTTTTCCACAGGTATTTGGCAATTCAAGACGATGAAAGTTGGTTCACAAAAGTTGCAAAGCTCTTTGCAATATTTTTTTTTTTTTCAATTTCATAGGTACAGAAACTATTTTCATGTTGTTAGTGTTATCTGGATAATGAATCACAGAATATGCTAAGTTGGAAGGTACCCACAACAATCACTGAGTCCAACTCCTGCCCTGCACAGCACCATCACCAAGAGTCACACCATGTACCCGGGAGGATTGTCCAAATGCATCTTGAACTCTGTCAGGTTAGTGCTGCGACCTCTTCCCCGGAGAGCAGGAGGTTCTGACTGGCTACAACCTGATTTTGGGTAGTTGTAGTGAACAATAAGGACCCCTTGAGCCTCCTTTCCTCCAGGCTAAACAATCCCAGCTCCCTCAGCCATTTCTTATGAGACTTGTGCTCCAGACCCTCCACCAACTCCCCTGCCATTCTCTGGACAGAGCCCAGTACGCTCTGTCTTGTAGTGAGGGGCCCACAGCTGGACACAGGATTCCAGGTGTGACCACACCAGTGCTGAATACAGGGATACAATCACTGCCCTGGTCCTGCTGGCCACATTATTTACGATACAGGTGAAGATACCATTGCCCTTCTTGGCCACCTGGGCACAGTGCCAGCTGTTGACGAGCACCGTCAGGTCTCATTTGGAAAAATGAAAAATTATACCCCCCTATCAATGCCCTAGTCATTACATTTAGAACACTTACCCTCTAGAATGTTTTCTGGGACTCATTACATTATTTCTGGAGCGTGGCCTACAGTCAACAGGAGATTGGAAGGGCTTTGTCATGTAGAATGATCTGCAACTGGTGATTTAGTCTACCCAAAAAAGTAAAATATGTATGTTTTAAGCCTCTTAGCCTGGCAAAGTTATATTTGAAATTAATGCTGTAACAGCTAAAGCACTATATAAAAGCTTGCCAGAGGCAGTCTTTCTCCTATTCGGCTATGAAAACAGATGAAAAGCATGAGCAGCATGTAGCTGCTCAGTGAAATTGTAAAGGGACTTATTTTGAGAAAATGAGAAAGATTATGGATATTGCTGTCATGTGCATAGAGACAATTGCTTGCAACCTTACTGAAATGTTTCTGTTCTTAACACTTTTAATACATCTCTGCTGGTTAGTTCTATGGTTCTTCATACAAGGCAACTTTTTTTTTTATTATTTTTTTTAAGCCACCTTATCCTTCTCTGGCATTACCAACATAGCAAGTCCAAAATTTGTGATTCCACCAGTGTACCCAACTGCTATAAAACATCTAAAGCATTTGGTTTGCTGGTGATGTGTTTCTGTGAATGGATTCAGACAGCAATGTTTCTTCTGTCTGAGTTCTAAATCAACCTCCCAGGAACTGACACCAATCTTCAAGTCACAAAAAATCTATAAACTTCAAAGGAAATCCAGGAAAACGATGGCTAAGTAGTGATTATATTTCTTCTGATCTGTACTAGGGTGTTATCTGACCTAGAACATGGGCACAGGGATGGCTGTACTGTCTTCCTTGTATGTCGTCTGCCACAACCTTTCCTTTCTCTTTGCCTCAAATGCTTATTATTTGTGAATTTCCTGTTCTCTTAAGAAGTTGTGTTTTGCCGGTCTGCATCAGTTGAACTCTTATATGTATCACATGTAATGTATGTTCATAGTACAAGAATATGGAAAATAGACAGGAAATACTCTAAATAAGAATATTGTATCTACTATAAACGGCTAGTGTGTAATAAGCAGCAATACAACAGTTATTTGGGCAGATCTGCCCTTTATGTACAAAACAGGTGCCAATGAATCTATTATCTGATACAATGGGGACTATATATGACACAGATTGTAGAAACATTTATTTTGTAAGTTTTATAAAGGTTCCTTTCTAATATGAAGGTTAATTATTTTATTTTACAGCTATTAGGTTTCTGATTTTTCACCCAAACTAAAACATAAGAATGTGTGAAGAATGACCAAAGGAAATGTCACATCTTGAAACAGTAAAAAAGGAAAAAAAAAGAAGTGGCAACTATTGAAGAAAGGGCAGATAAAGATGCTGCAGGCAGCTGTCAAGTTTAGTTATCCAGGACCTTTCAAATATATCATAGCACTCCAAAATCTAGAATTCTGTACACTTCTGTGATCCTATTATCTTGTTTGGATAAAAACTTTATTTGAACTAGACATGAGTAGGAAGGCATGGCTTGAAATTGCAGAGCAAGGCGATGATCACAGGGAGCCCTGGTGCCAGGAGTGACCCCACAGCCATCCCCATGGCACGGCCCTGGCGGCCACCAGCGCATCTCGCGGCTGCAGCAGGCACAGAGCGGACCCAGAGCCGCAGGAAAGGGCAATGCTCCCTGGAAATGGGCACGGGTCCGGGAGACTTCCTGGTGTCGAGGGCCCTCACCTTCCCCCGTGTGAGTGACTATTCTTTTCATCTCCTGGACACCCCATGAGGCAAACCCTGTGATGACCTACCATTAAGGCAGGAAGGTAGGAAAATAGAAAAGGAGATCACCAGTCCTGGTTCCAGCATCGGCCCAGTTGATAATCCGGGTTCCAGCATCGATCCAGCTGCATCAGTCCAGTTGATGGGATGTCCAAGGTCTTGGGGATGCCACCTTGGGGCACCTTTTTATGTACAGGTTTCTCTGCCTTGAAGATAGGTTTTCCACTTTCTATACAAATTCATGTGCAGTCCGTTCTTGCCAGCCTTTCTGGAAATGGGTTTGAGGGCTTCGGAGGTCCTTGGAGGTCTTAATCCCCTCCATAGTCCATGCCTACTCCTTGGCCTCATTCCTGCACTTGTCCTGTACTGTGCTGTGCCTATCTCCAGGAGATATAACAAGGATGTTTTCCCCAGAAGAGTGCTGCCCTATCTCTACATGGCCCCCCTTCTTCAGCCAAATTTTGTTCTTTCTCATGGCATGTTGATACCAACAGTCCTTGGCTCATTCCACAGCCATCCAGTATCGGTGTTTGAGACATGCACATTAGCCCCATCTTTTGGGGTTCTACAAACCCACCTTCTGGGTACCCCTGAGCAAGATGCCTCCTGTGTGAGTGTGTGCGCACTTTGTGTCGATGTCTGAGCAGTAACAATGTCCCTGGCACAGAACCCATACCCTGTTAAACGGCATTGGGGTGCTGCTGTGGGCACCCTAGTTTGTGAGTTTTGGCCATGGGTTTCAGTTGCAAGCTAGATCTTATCTGAGTTTGCTCCCTGTGTGAAGTTGTTTGACGTTCCTCTATGACTGCTGCCTTTTACATCTCCTGATTCTACACAAGTGATCCCTGATGCCTGTTCTGGACTCGGTGCCTCATTAAGATGAACTACAATTGTCGAAGGAGACCTGCTCCTTCCAATGTGTTGGGAAAGGGCCTTTTGTGCTAACAGAGGCAGCTTTTTCCTTCAATTATAAATAAGTACAGCACTGCTAGTACAATCAAATTTCTAGTGCTTTACCAAAGCTGAAAGGTACTTGTGCACTACACTGTGTTTGATAAGAAAGTTTTTAAAAGCAGAAGCAGCAGTTCAGACACAATAACAGCATATAAGAAGACTGTGAATGTGTGTAGGTGTGTTTCTGATTCTTATCTATTGATATACATATACATCCATATGAAACATGCTTATATTTAGTTATGTACACGTACAAATAGCATTTGAGAAAGGAAAAATCACTGATTCTTATTTAAATATTCTTTAACAATAATGTAAGCTAAGTAAGAATTTTTTTATGTGTGACAGTGACCATTTTTGCTTGCTAAAATTCATCCTGATAACTTAGTATCTTTTAACTGTTTACCAATATCTATTATGATACAAAAAACTAGGCAAGAAGGAAAACACACTTTTTAATAACGAAGCTGTGGTTAATATACTTTCATATCCAGGCATTGCTACTAAATAAGGAAGGAGCTGACACACACATTCACCAGGCAAGATTCACAAGGCAAGATTCCTGGACACAAAACTAGTAATATTTTACACTATGGATTAGCATGTGCAGAGGTATGAGGTTTTTTAAAGAATTTGTAGATTTATAGGTGGTCTCAGCAGATATTCCTTGTCTGCTAGAAAATAACAAGAGAACATTGTCGTGTAATATCATTCAGGTATAAAAATCAATTGCTTTTCAACCTGAAACATATAACCCTTTTAACAAACAGATCTTTGAGTCTACTAACACTGAATCACAGAAATTTCACGTCTAATGACTTGACCTGTTAAAAAACACAGTATTTGCACAGCAGCAATTCTAATATTTATTTCTTTGTTTCTTCCTGTGTTTACTATCAGTTGGAATGCACGTGTACAGATATTAGATTTCTTTGGACGTCTTAAGCAGGCTGCTTACAGCAGCCACTGCAGCAGGAAGTGTCCGTAGTCAGTTTTAATCTTCAAAACAAGTTGCAATGAGACAGCAAACTCTCCCCCTATCCTTAGATTTGTATCATGAATATTTGAACTATGTAATGCAAGGAAATTTGCTGCCTGGCAAGATCAGCAGGTGTATGCTCAGCCCCTGATTCTGCTGCCTGGCTTTGCAATACACTTCCTTTAATAGAAAAGAAAATGTGATGTTATGATAGCTATGTGCCATTAAAGATATTCTCACACTGTGGGAGCAAAACACCTGTTTCATCAAAGGAAAAATAAAAGAAGTAAATGTAGCTGCCTGTAAGAAGTAATTTTAAGTGCTCTCTGAGCTATTTCAACAGCACATAGAGCACCTATTCTCATGCATATAGGGCTGTACTGTGTGTGAATTTTGAGGATTACAGTTCTGTTTAATAGACTGGGCCAATCCGGGTTGCCCGTTTGCTATTGTCTCTTACACTTGTGTTAAGAATCTTTTTTTATTTCTCTGTAGCTGTGAAAAAACCCAATATATACAGACAGCATGACTTTACTATTAAAGCTACCTCATGTTTTCTTTAGTCAGTTGCTATTTGCGCATATTTCTAAGGTTATTGTTAAAATAACTGTGCTTGTTTTTGAGAAACATGTAAGTGCACACAAATCCAATACAGGGATGATTATAAGATGCAAGCAAAGCAATAGATGTAGCAAACCTCCCCACTTCTTTTAGAGTTCAAATGATATCTCACATCCATGTGACAGTAATGACTTTGTACAGAAATAGATGGTTTTTCTAGTAGCTATATTTACAAAGGACTAATCAAGGCTACTGGTTTGTTTCTAAAACATTGCTAGAAGAAATTATGTCAGTGCCTTCCTTCTACTCTTTTTATAGATACTAGATTCAGTGCAGCTTTCTTCAAGGGCTTGGAGACTTGGATCCCAAATCTTTCTCACCCTCGTGTCTTGGTAGGAAGAGAGCATCCTAAAACTTTGCAATAGGAGAACAAGCTGTGTAACCTTCTTACTAAAATGGGTGTGCTGTTTAGAAAGGAATACAACCTCTCCCATGAGGAAAGGCTGAGAGAGTTGGGGTTGTTCAACCTGGAGAAGTAGAAGTTTCCATAGAGGCCTTATTGTGGTCTTTCACTACTTGAAGAGGACCTGTAAGAGAGATGGAAACAAACTTTTTTGCAGAACCTGGTGTGATAGGACAAGGAGTATGGTTTTAAATTGAAGGAGGGTCAGTTTGGATTACACATAGTTTTTTGCAATGAGGATGGTGAAGCTTTGGAACAGGTTGTTCAGAAAAGAGACAAATGCCCCATCAGTGGAAATGTTCAAGGCCAGGTCAGCTGGGGCTCTGCACAATCTAATCTGGTTAAAGATGTCTCTGTTCATTGCAGGGGGGTTAGACTATGTGACCTTTAAAAGGTTCCTTCCAACTCAAACTATTCTATGACTCTATGATTCATGGTCTGAGCGGAAAGATCATCAACAGAACTATAATTCTGTATCTCTGTGTGGTCAGCTGGCAAAGCAGAGTAATGGTTCTTGTCTCTACAACCACAGTTAGCTCTGATGTTTGTCAGGCAGAATTCAAGGAAAAGAACAGCTGTATTTCATCAGTGGCCTAATCCTAAAAATGTGTATTGGAAGTACTACTAAACTGGAATACTTGTGGCATAGGCAGGACCAAGTAACCAGATTCCTCAGGATATAGCCATTTAGTGGATTTGTAGAAGCAGATCAATAAATATGCAAAACCCTTTCAATGGAGACTTGTAAATGGAAAATAATTTGGGTTTCATTTAAAACATGATATGAATTTGCATTCAAAATATGACCTGTCAATCAATGAGTGCTTAAATATTCATTTTTGGTTTTTGTCTTTTAAATCTTTTTTTAACCATTGTATGTTAACAACTACTAACAGTGATTCCATTCATTGCCTTCTTTGCCACATTATTTGTTTTTCTAACAACCATGAAGTTCTGTAAATGAATTAGTTTTATGATGAAGGCATCCACAAACATGGGTTAGCTGTACCTGTGATTCAGATCCTCACTTATTTAGTGTAATTTACTTCTGATATGCAACTATTTTAATGCACATCAATTTCTAATAAAAGGACTTATTTATGAGCTTAATAAACACAGAAAACATTATGGAATCATGAAATAGCTAATTAACTTTGTGGATTTAAAATCCTGTCCCTTCACAAGAAAGCTAATTAGTGGTTATATGGATTTCTGAATTAAACTTCCTTCCTTTTTTAGTTCATGTGGTTGTAAAGTTAAGTTAAAAATACTCATAGGAATTTTCCTTTTTCTGGAAAATATTCTGGAGTTTATAGTCAATAAATAGCTGTATTGCCTATGCACTCAGAATCTGCTCATATTTCATTGTCATGTATTTGTTTCACACAGTTGCAAACAATTTATTCACATTTGATTTTAGAGTTACACACTGATCTCAGCTTTCCTGAGAAGGCTGAATTCAAGCGCAACTCAAGCAATAGTGCCCTAGAATTTTGAAGCTAGGCTGTGCCTAGTCTTGGGACAGCTATGTGGGGAAATAGGTTAGGGCTCTTCATTCCCTGTGTGTGGCTAACATAGACTTAAACACAGCAATGCCTCACTCTGAACTGAACATAATTATGCCACTGAGTGGGGGTGGGAAGTCTGGATAATGATAGACAATACCTTCAGTAACTGAGTAAGGAACAGTGAGGCCAACTTCGCATGTTCTACTGACAATAATTGTGGCTAAACATCTGTTAGTCGTGGCCTGAAAGCATTTATAACATACTGATCCATTGCAGCAAAGATTAGTGGTCCTACTCCTTACAACATGCCTGCTGCTGCTCATTTCCTGAACCAGAATTTGCGTATCATTCTTTTTCCTTTAAATTTTCTTTATTAAAGCCATGATAGACAAGTTTAGTGACTTCTTTTTCAAAATGCAAGTGGTTCATGAAGAAGATGCAGTTGTTTCAGCTGCTGGAAAAGAAAGTGAATTAAGGACCAAGCATGAGTTAATTCTGTATCTACTGCAGAAAAAGATCTTGCCACAATGGCTAGTATTAATAGAAGTGAATGTAAAGTACAGAAATAATTATCGTGCTCCACTTCAGCTCTGATGTGAAACATTACACTGAAACAGCAGCTAACATTGCTGTATAGGAGGGGAAAGGGTTAACAACATTAGAATATAAAACCTTTGAAGTAGAAAGTACAAGAAAATCAAGAATATTCTGCCAAAATGATAACTGACACAAGATGTGATAACTGTCCTTGGAAATATTTACAGGGATATCTCCACAAAACTCATTAATTGGAGAACAGAAAAGTAGTAACAGGCTTAAACTGCGGAAAGAAAATCTTAGATAGGATATTAGACATATCTGCTAAAGCACAAGCTCAGTTAATGGAAAAATCTTCCAACATACTTATTACTTCATGAACCTCTCCATTTTTTCCCCTTAGTAGTTGCAATGACATACTGGGTTTGGGGTTTTTATGTTTCATTGTTTTTTATTTCATTTGCTCCTTACTTATTTTTCATTTCATTCATTTGTTACTTATATATCTTATTAACTGTCAGCTCTGCTTTTCACTTGTTTGCTTTAACCCGAGGTTCCAAAGCCCTCTGCTTACCCAGCCCAGCCCCAGCCTTCATAACAACATGGGCTGGGAGGTCTAACCAAGCAGATGAGGAGGTCCATCCCAGTTGCAACATTGCTTTTAGCAATCCAACCCTAGATCCGATCCCTTTTCTTTCCCTCTTGGTGACAGGTTTCCCTTTGCTCAGATTAAACTGATAGCTTGATACTCTGCATCCATAAAAGCCTTTATCACTCTAAACTGTCTTTAAACAAGTAAACTGGGCCCTAATCACTAAAAGGGAAAAGTAGACATCCATCATGTCAGTAGATGGTCCCACAAATCATTCAGGCAAATTTCTTCCAGAAGATCAACTTCTGAGTTTTCTTCTAGGGATCGTCTAAACCAGTCCTACAGGGGGTGATAATAATTCTAAATAGTACACAAAAAGCTGGTGGAGAGACTTTATTGTGAGTCAGCCCTTCTGGTGTATCACTGTAGTGGCTGAGCTCCACATTTGTGATAAGGGTTCATGTAGGTACTGGCCCCGACTAGAATGGGTCTTTGTATTCTTGCCCCCCACACTGTGAGACTGTACACAGCAGAGCACAGTCATACCTACAAAGTTGAAGACTGAGGGGCTAAGTCTCAAAATCCACCAAGAAGTTGTGGTTTCACATCTACTTGAGGTTGCTCCACAGTTTTCTGGTTATGGAACCTTTTACTGGTGAGACATAACACTGTGAGCTGCAGCGGGGGCATTACCAGGCTCTGCTGAACTACGGCGCAAAAACTTGGCGGTCTGAAAACAACCTGAAGAATGATGATGTTACCAAGGTGATTGGGAAAGTGAGTTTACCAATCTGGATAGCACGGAGGACCGTGGAAACTACAGGAAAGTATCGCAAATTATAGTAAATAATGGTGTTTAGCTATGTCCCAGTTCTCCAATAGGCTCCTAGACTACTTAGTTTCCAGCATCTGCAAATACATTAAAGAATTAAACAGGCAAAGTTATAATGGAGCATGTCAACACATTTATACCGTCTCCTCTGCCTAATGGGAACTTATCAAGCAAACATTTTTCTTCTTTCAAATCACTTCAGTATCAAAGCTGGATCAATGTTGAGAGAGATTTTTGTGTTATTTTCCAGGACAACCAGTATCTCTCTCCTAACTGTGAAATTAATAGGGAAGGTAGCACTGAAGAAATTTGCTCTATGATGGGCCTGCTGACATGAGTGGAAAAAATTGTTGCAATATTGCACTCAGAAGAAATCATATGAGAAAACAGATTTTGTAGCTGCAAAACACTAAAGGCCAAGTGAACATAGCTGAATTCTTAATTGCTTCTCGAAAAGCTTTTTTACAAGAAAATAAATTACTCTAAAAGCCTTCACAGAAAAAGTCTGCTATGAAAGAAGATTAATTCTCTTCTAATAAAAGCTATATTTCATTATTAATCTGTAAGTTTTGAAAAAGTACAAATAAACTTCAGTCCTAAATAAATCAGGAATATGCAGCATTAGAAATGAAAATCTTCTTTTTATGAACTTATGTACTCTCAATAGATGTTAAATAATTTGATGTGATTCAACATGAGGTAGTCCAGAGAAGGTCATCCCAGATGTAACAGATTTCAAGATTCTATTTTAATTTCAAGATGAAAGCAAGGCAGCATCAGAGTAGACACAGTGATAGCAGGCACAGAAAAGCCTCATGTACTCTTTGCCCACTTTGTCTTCCCACCAACAAGGTGTCCTAAGCTTCTGTATTTACTTAGAAGCAGAGTTAAAGGGGGAGAATACACAGCAATGGATTAAGATCAGTTATGTGACCCATACAAATCCACATGCTCTTTTCAGGGAAGCTGAGAGAAATGATTCTTGCAAGGCTGATATCTGATGTCTTGGAAAGGTCACGAAGATCAGGAATATTCCTGGGTAACTGGGGAAAGCAAATGTTGTGCCCACCTTCAGGAGATGCAGGGAATGCCATTCACCTTAATTTCAGCAATGCTTTCAACACTGACTCACACAAAATTCTTGTATCCAGGTTAGAGCACAACTGTCTGAGTGGGTGAACAACTACATGGGTTAAAACTGGTTCAATAAGTGTGCTCAGGGGGTCATGGTTAATTGGTCATAATCTACCTGGAGGTCAGTAACAGACAGAGCAACGTGGGGACCTGTCCTGGGAACTGTCCTGCTTAACATCTTTATCAGTGAAGGAGGTGATGAAGCATACTCATCAGACCTGCTGATGGCACCAAATTAGAGGAAGCATCCAGGTATGTGGAGGGTGGTGCTGCCATCCAGAGGGATCTAGACAGCCTGGAGGAAAAGGCTAATAGGAAACTCATAAAATTCAGGAAGGTCAGATGCAAATCTGGTCCAGGGGAGGAGGACCCCCTTGCAATAGGTACCGTCTTAACTGACTGGGGAGCAGCTCTGCAAAAAAGTCCCTGGGGCTCTGGCAGAGAGTAAGCTGAATGAAGGACTAGATTACACTCCTCTATGCACCACAACTTAGACAGAGTCTCTGATATTGCATCCAGTTTTGAGCTCCTAGTATCAGAGAAACAACAGTTAACTGGACAGAAGTCCGTGTAGGCCACCATAATGGCTTGTTATTGGAGTACTTGCTCCACGAGGAGAGACTGAGGAGGCTGAGCTTGTTCAGCCTGGAAAAGAGACCTTCAGGGGGACTGAGCAGTAGTGCCCTATCTCATATTGGGAGGTATGTTACTTCAATAAGCATGTTGGGTATGTAATTTTACTTTAATTTCCTTTAATAAATATAAGAATTTTGTAATCTAAATGTGTTAACTTGAGAACACATTTAAGAAAATGAGAGATTGGGGAAGAAAACTGTAAATCTAACAACAGCAAATTCTACTCATTCTACTAGACAAAAACAAGGTTTTGTCATATCGTAATTTATTGGATTAGAGTGTGAATGTGGTAAATAATAATGCTGTTTTGACAGTGAGTGATAAGGAGATTTCGATAAAATATTTATGAGGTTGTGGTTTTTTGACACCAATGATTATGATTGAATATTTTTAAGGTCATTATGACACTGAAAAATTTTGACAAGATATTTATGAAGTCATTGTGTTCCCAAAGATGGATGTAGATATGGAAGTGATGTAAATTAGATGAATTAATGAAAAACAAATACATCAAGGGCTATTAAGCACAAAGATATCAATTCTGACTCAAGAAGTCAGACAGCTTAAAGCTATGAGGTTATGCCAGAGAAGTACCACTGTCTGCTTTTACAGATGAAGAGAAGATATTAACTGAAACTTTGGTCTGACCTGATATGTGAAATCCAATACGTAAGGTACAAAGACATCATGTTTTGAGATAATAGAACTACTTCTAAACCTAAATGAAGAAGTGAACTAGATGATGAAGGTTACAAAGGAGTATATACAAGTGGTTCCTCTTTAGAGCTTTCCTGAAAAGGTTAATTTTAAAATCTGTTGAATATTTCCTTTCGCCAAGCTGAAAAAAAGGGACCTCTGGCACTGACAATAGGATTTTGTTTTGATTTTTCAATTTTTATTTTTGTTTTTATTTAAGATATAGAAATGCCTGTTTTTCCTCTTCTTTTATTTCTGTTGCAATTAAAATGCAACTGGCCAGAAGCTCAGCCTGAACTATGGGAAATACTAAATTGAAAAATATCAAAGCAAAACATATTCTTTCAATATATACTTTAATGGAGTCTATGCACTTTTAAAAACCATAATGTCATTTGTTTCATTCAAAAAATATTTCTCTAAAGCACTTAGTTTCTAAAAGAAAACAAAAATTTCCAGATTGTTAGACTGACCTTATTTTGATGTTTGGTCTTTTTTGGGACTGTAGACTTTTAATTTATAATCGACTCTTTTCAATAATCTTTCACCACCAGTGAAAGATTTCTTAAGGAAAGAAATAACAAACCAGTGATAATACTTACTGCAATGCAAAGGGCTTGCCTCAGAGATGCTGGAAAGCAGTGCTCCAAAAGGGACCTTGGGGTCCTGGTAGATGGAAGTTCAGATATTAGTCAGCTACTCCAAATGACTTCCTTATACTTGCTACATTTGGAAATTGCTCCCTGGTCAATTTCCTGCATTGCTTTCCCAGTGAGTGAGATGAAGTATACTGACATATACTTTCTCTGGTCCTCCTCTTTTACTTGAAGACAGGATTGAAAAAATGGAGTTTAGGGTGAGGATTTAAGGACAAGAATGAACCATTGCGCCCAAATGTAAAGTGGATTTCAAGATAAATAACGTGACTAAACCTGAAGCTTCTGCTTCTCTTTCTCAATTGTGAAGTATTACTTATTTCACATGAATAATGTCAACATGAATGGCACCTATAATCTACTATTTTAAATCTTTTAAATTGCATAAATAATGGAACAAATGTTAAGCATATGTATTATATATGCAAATATCCTACTTTGTCACTTTTGAGAATTGTAAGAGTAATTTAATATCAACAAGAACTTCTTAGTCTTATGAATGTTGTTGAGTTCTTTCTTTAAAGAGATTAAATTCTCTCCTAGAAGAATATAGCTCACAGATAGAGAATATATATGCATCCTGGACTATTATTCCCCTATGGCAACAATTCTTATTTCAAAGTAATACTTCGGTAATGAAGACAAAGGCAAACATTCTAAGATAATATATAAAAACAGAGTAAAAATATCAACTCATTTGTGCCCTACTGGCAGCAACCAGCAACTGGGGATGGATACCAAGACAATACAGGGACTAGGACACAACAATTCAAAAGATTAATCTTATTCAGCTTTTGGCATCCAAAACTTAGTTGCATAGTCTAGCAAACTGTCTAGGCTTTAGATCCAGGGAAAAACAATTCCGCCTGTCACAGGCGTATCTATTTTAGAGTGGCATCAATCACCTTCTAGCTAAAATTAGAAGATATGAATCCCAACCTTCTTGTGCAACTTCAGAGAATTCTTTGGTATTTCCTTACATTAGATGTAGAGTTACATAGTCAGAAAAGGAAACACTTTTTCTTAAAAGATGAGGGGAAAATATTTTAAAATGTATGAAGTACTAGTATAAATATGCTTCCAAGTGAAAGATTTCCAATTTTTTAAGCAGCCATTAACAAATCTTAGAGCAGTTTTCATCTTTTTCTTACGTACAGTCCCCAGACTCTGAAAAGGGGAAAAAAGTCCTCTAAAGAAACCACTGCCATCATGACCTGATGCTTTGAATCAATAAAAGGCAAAAAGAAATCTTCTTTAGTCTCTTAGGGAACATTGTCCCATGCATCCACATCATAAAGCATATGTTACCGTTAAGCAAAACGTGTCATATAAATCTCAGTTATTACTATTTTCTGTGCAGTTTATGGTCTGATTTTAAGTATGAGATGCATTTTCATGTCTTCTATTTTTATTCTCTTATTTTTGTATTTGTTCCTATCAATACTAGGTCCATTCCATTATCTGCCTGTTTAAAATACCGCCATTCATATTTTACATTCATCTCAGAATATCTCTCGTCTCCAACATCACTCTTTTGTCTTCATTTGTTGTTAGAAGCTTCCCTGAATTACATTTTTCAAATGAAAACACTCTTTTTCTCTCATGAAACTCAGGCAATCTATATGTTTCTTCAGGATTTATCCTGAGTGACTCTTAACAGCCAGGACGCTGAAGAAGGACAAATCAATAAGGGCAATCTTGTCATAGAAGCCTCATCATGAACACAGATGTAGATGGTAATTTTTGTCTGATCATTAACTAGTTGACCCATGATCCATCTGAATCTTCAAAAGAAAAGCTAAATAAAGAACATTTTAGATGTCTTCCATTAAATTAATGCTAAACTAAGATTCCAGGACTTGGGGTCATTATATGACTACTTGATAGTCTTTTGAGGAGTCAGAGTTTATAAACTAATGAATGAGACCTAAATACCATATACTCCTAGTTTAATCTGTGGCAATTAATCTTCCTCCAGTATTTTTCATGCTCTTTAATAGGAAACTGTTTCATATTATTAAGTCTGAATCCTTAAAGTTCAGAAGCATTTCACAGCATGATTAAACTATGTGAAATGTATTTGAAACTAATTGCTTCTGACAACTGCCATTAGACACATATTTGCAAATACATTTTCTAATTCCTTAATAACAAGAAATTCATGTTATCTTTTGAACTTTTGGACTCTCTTGTGAGTGTCATGGCAAAATCCACTTTTGCTTTAACTGTTAAGCAGCATATAAGAGAACAAGTCACAATTATAAACTACTGGTGTCTAAGGAAGCACTACAGATCATGCAGAGTGTGCTAGTTGATGTTATACGTTGGTGCTGACTAGTCTGCAAGATGTAGGAGGAAATGACACCTATGTTTTTAAAAAAGGTTCTTTAAAGACTGACTCAAAAAACAAGTCTAGTAATACCATTGTTAATACTGAAAACGTAAGATAAACTCTTGCTTTTTTGCTACTTGTTGTGGAGCAGAAAAACCTTACAAAATGAGGGCCTTGTTGCCCTTATAAAAACCTTGCTCACTTCTGCTACTTCGGCTAACCAGAGAGCATTCTGGGAATGACTCAGCTAAACTAAAGGTGAAAAACAAGTTACATAACTGAAAAACAATTGTTAGAACCAATAAGTGCTCACACCGTGGGGTTGGTGGTTGGTTACACCTGAAGCATGTTCCTGTCGTGGTTTATGGTGGTTGGTTAAACACGTTTGTTGTGCCTCACAAGTACATGAACTCAATAAACTCATGGTTTAAGAACCCTGGATTTTTGCAATAAAGTGTCTTTGCTTCCCACCATCTTATGAGGACTGTGCCATTAATCACCTCAGCTACTGTTTAGAAAATCAATAATTCAAAATATATTATATTCTGATTATTATAAAATTTTTGTCATATCATGTAGCAGACAGTAGAATGCTTTATGGCAAACATGCCATAAATTGCCAGATGTTGTTTCTCAAATTAATCAATCATACCCGGCAGTTTTTGAAATGGGATTTTTGCATTTTCCTAATCTGTCAAATTGATGCTGTAGAAAACTGGAAGATGAAGTTACTTTATGAAATGTTCATATTTACCAGTTAATTTTTTATATACAGCATAAAGCATTGACAAGATGCCAACAGGTATCTCTCCACAAAGTTTAAAATTCTTAACTAGCAAAAGAAGATAAAGCAAGAAAATAGGGGAAATTATCATTCTTATTTGACTTCT
This sequence comes from Dasyornis broadbenti, assembly GCA_013397935.1. NCBI lineage: Eukaryota > Metazoa > Chordata > Aves > Passeriformes > Dasyornithidae > Dasyornis > Dasyornis broadbenti. The sequence continues at coordinate 2,865,945 of VZRN01004072.1, read as the reverse complement.
TTGAGCTAAAGTTGGAGGGGAAGAAATGGCAAGATTTTATATAGAAATAATGAATCACCCTTTTCTGATGCTTTTCTCTCTCCAATAACTCTAGACAGCCTTGATTAGATGCCTTAATTTTTGATGGTAATCATTAATTGGAGTGCATATCACGGAGTGGTTTCCTCTAAATCAGGAAGTTTTTGTTTTTAGCAAGACTTGGTTCAATATCTGATGCAGTCTCATTCCTTACTCATGGGATTCTGAGTCCTGTTTTCTTGCTATACAGAGATGAAGAAATGGAGAGTGCTTCATCACAATTCCTGCTAAATATAAATTACTCTACAGATGGAGTAAAGCTTATTATATAAAGGGTAATAGAGCCAAAAGAAAGCAAATTGAACCCCCAATATGCACATTTTAAGCCCAGTTAGAATAAAAGGAGCATCCTTGCTTCCTGGTTTTCAGAGACTTTTAGTTTGGCCATGGGAAAGCTAATTTTGTTCAGAACAAGCAAAGATAACCCCCAATACAAAGAAATAGCTTTATCTAGACTATTCAAATTTCAACAGGAAATATTTATCTGCCCTCATCTGCCCAAGAAATTATTTTAGTAACAACTGAAAGGATTTTAATGAAGATATATTTCATACTCCCATTATCCTCTCATTTTCTATGGCTTTCCATTCTTTATATAAAGGAACATATTGTTAACATAAGGCTAACACTAATACCAGAATCTGCTTTAAACTGCTTTTCAGTTTTAGGTTTTCATTAAATAAATCATTAGCATTTTGGATAAAATGTTAATGTCATCACCACTAAAATGTTTCTGTCCTATATAAATCTGAATTTATTGTGTTTACGTATTTATGGGAATTTTCCAAATGGCTTATCACTGATCATTGATTCTAGAATATATTTTGCTGACTAGAGAGTTTTCTATGGGTACTGGAACAAGTAAAGCCCAAATTATTTATTTAGCTTTGTCTTTTTGCATCTTATTGAATCACAATATCCACATGCTCCTTTCCTAAGATCTTTTCTAAACCTCTGATTCATTCTTACATGGGATTTCCATACTACTGCATCAGCCTAGACTGTATTCCTGATTACTTTAACTTATCTTGCTTCCATATCTGACAATAACCTAAAATTGCCCTTTCTCCTTTCATCATAGCCTTGCTTATGTCACATCTGCATTTATCCTAGCCATTTATCTAGGTTATGTTGTTTGTGTGATGGACAGGCATGTATCCCAGCTGTCAAAGGCATTCTTCTTATATTGCTTCAGAAGGTAGCAAAGGTCCTTCAAACAAATATTGCACTTGAGTTAGTCAAAACTCCTCAGAAATCTACTACCATAGTGTTTAAAGATACGCTTATGGTTCTTAAGCGGTTTACTATCAAGTCTTCAAGCTTTCTTGGAAGCTGGCTTGTGTTGTTCTATTTTTCTTATTTTTGCTGCATTGGTCTCCTTCACACAGATATTTAATAGTCTTTTTATTTATTACAAAAATAAAAGAATATCTAATTTCCTTCCTCAAATACTGACTAATAAACATCTATAAACTACAACTGTCTTACAAATTAATAAATCTAAGAAAATTAGTCTATTTATATTGTTCCACTCAGTATGTCTCCATATTTTTTCCAGACTTGATCACTAGAAAAGAACTAATAGTAAACCAAATACAATCCAGAACAGATGACTGCTACCAAAATTAATTTTTCTAGTTCAGAAGCTCCTGACTGGGAAAGCATGGTGACACTTTGTGCCAGTGAGAAACTCTTCAGTTACAAGCACAGTGACTTCAAAACACATACTTGGACAAGAGGGAATGATCAGAGAGGCAGAGCGAAGGTGAATGATTCAGCAGGATGGCACACTGCTGCTTTTAAGAAAGGCTGCGAAAGTCGGAGCTGCTCAGCCTGGACAAGAAGAGATTCCGGGAAGGTCTAATTATGGCCTTCCAATACATAAAGAAGGCTAATTTTTAAAAACACAGGACTTTTTACCAAGGTCCATAGTGACAGGACAAGGGGAAATGGTTTTAAACTGAAAGAGTGTAGGTTTAGATTGGACATTAGGAAAGCATTTTTTTATGAGGGGACAAAACACTGGAACAGGTTTTGCGCAGAGAGGTGATGGATGCCCCATCACTGGAAGTGCTCAAGTTAAGATTGGACAGGGCTTTAAGCAATCTGATCTAGAGAAAGATGTTCCTGCCCATGGCAGGGGAACTGGGCTTTGAAGGTCCCTTTGAACCCAAACCATTCTATGATTTTGTGACAACTTTTTCTCTTTGTTTGATTCGGTTTGGTTTTTGGTTTTCGTTTTCTTGGGGTTTTGGGTTTTTTTGGTTTTTTTTTTTTTTTTTGTTTTGTTTTGTTTTGTTTTTGTTTTTTTGTTTTGTTGTTATTTGGGTTGGTTTTTTTTCTTATTTTTCTTAAGTAGAGCCCATTATTAGAACTAGCTAAAGCTCAAAGCACATTTAAGTGTATATAATACCCACGTGTATGTCTTCAAACCTTTGTGTGTTTTTGTGACTTCTTAAAACAGAATTTTCCTCCTAACTCTTACTTATTTTAGCTTTATCTGCTTAATATTCTTGGCACAGCAAGCCACCACTGGAGTTTGTTTTATGGCGTCTTTAACAGTAGAACTGATTCATTCTTTAGTTATTACTTATAACTCATTAGAAAGTTTTGCATTACATTTAAAAATATTTTTAAGCTATTTTTGTAATTCTTTACTGGTCAACAGAAACAATTGAGCCTCACAATTATTTCCTACATTTAGGCAGCCAATACAATGAAAGAGTCAGTTTAAACTACAAGGATCACACCTGTTGTTATTGGACAAAGTCTTTTTTAAACCTTTTGGTGTTTCATAAAACCAAGAGTATGTGAAGAAAGCATTTAGATGCAGGAGTGTATCTTTGTAAATGGTTCTCTAAATTGATCACTAATACAGTCTTAAACTTGAATTACTTAATTAAATGCCACTTTAGAAGATAGGAAGAACAATGTTATGTTTAAAAGGACTAAAGTTGAATAGCTGTGGTTTTTAATTTTAGGTCTCAGTCTCTCATTTTGGGGTCAGCATTTGTATAAGAGTAACCCAAGCTGCTGATGCATCACTTCCAAAGACTTCTAAGATGTCATTAAACACTCTTTTATTGTTACTCTGCACAGTAAAACTGCCATTGGAGGAGTAAGAAATCATAGAATTAGGACAAAATAAAAGAGAAAGCAATGAGCAAAAAACGTTTCTTAAGTCTGTGCTGCAAATTCCATTTCAATCTCTGACAGATTTATTTTCTCAGCCAAACCTATGGCTACGGGAATATGTACTTGCTCTGTAATCTGCAGTCCTAGTGCAAGTTTCTATACTTATCTGACACAGAAATGTTGAAGCAGGTATTTGCTCTTCAGCTAGAAATAGGAATTTGAGGAATTAATGCCACAAAACCAAAACAAACAAAACAAAACAAAACAAAACAAAACAGGGAAAAAGAAAGCTAAAGTAGCAGAGGACAGAGCAAGAACACAACAAAAAGGGGCTGCTCTAGTAGCTAATGTTAACTTTTCAATGCTATTCAATAATTTTTTAGATAGCACTTTAGATATCCAAGTATCCTAAGATGCTTAAAAATGCAATCAATAAAACCAGCCAGAGAACTTAGTTTTAGTGGAAACTACATGAAAAACTTCAGACCAAAGTAGCCCTATGGGAAAGTGAGTTTGAAGATTTCTGAAGTAGATGGAAGTTCAGCTTCAAGAAATGAAAGACCTTATAAAGGACTTTTGAGAGGCACTAATGTCAAGACGTGTGTATGTAACATATGTAGCTGGAGACATTGGCCTAACAGGGATAATGCATAGCAAGCCATAAAGACACTCCACAAAATTGTAAAATCAACCTGAAAAATAGCTTGGAGACAAAAATGCAGTATGGTACAACCCTGATTAGTCAACCATTGTTTACTGACAGTCTCTGTTCTCCAAATTCAAAGCATTATGTCTCAGCCAGCCCTGAGTGTGTTAGGTTTATTTCTTTTATCTCAGGTCTGTCTCCTGCAGATATTAACAGTTAAAATATTCCTGGGGTCTTTAATCTTAGTATTGCAAAGACACAACCAGTCAATACATAGCTGCTTTTCAGAGAGTATTATTATCTCACCTAACAGGTGGATCAGTGACTTGCCTGGAAAATAGTTGCATTTAAGTAGTAAAAGAAAATGATGAAATAAAAATAATAATTAAATTTTTTGGTTGGATGGATGGATTTTAAAACATAAAAATGAATCTTAAATAAAAAGGATCTAATTTAAAATAATGATTATATTTTTTAATTCTGTCACCACCTACTTTGTTCTGTTCCATGTTATGATTGAATAGAAAAGTTTTGTGTCTTAAAATATAAATTTTCATTGCTTAAAACCTTAAGTATTAATTCTGTATAAACTGACAAACAGTGTCTCTCTTCTGCTTATCGTCATATTGCATTATTCTAAAGATAAAAGGAATTAAAAGTTTGGCACAATATGCCCTATTGTTATTAATGTAGTTCGTTCAATGTGACTGTATTTGAACTGTGTTATTTTATATCCAGTGTAACATAAGGAAAACAGCATCATAGGGTGACCTTATGAAAGTACTGCTCAGGTTTATAAAATTTATTAATCACCCACATTCTCTTTGAAATCACTCTGTAAAATAATTTATTACACTTTGTGAAAATGGTCACATATGCTAAACTCTGCTGTCACAGATGCTTCAATTACCTAGTCTGATAACTGCCTTTTGTCAGAACATGACCTTTCTCCAAAGAACCAAAGCATGCTAATTAGACCTATGAAAGGGAAAGAAATCCTCAATTTAAAAGCCTGTATTTTTGTCTCCTCAAACTTAACACAGTCTGTGTGTGTGTATGCCTGTCAAATATGTTGCATATACCTCATGACTTTCATAAAAACTGCTGTTTAACCATCAACCAGTAAAAATATGTAGGTGAGTTTTTAAATTGTTTTAACACTGCGTTGCATACGTTACTTCACTCATGATTCAGTATATGACTTTTTGAAATTAATTTATTTCTCCTTTTACACTAAAATGTCTTAAACAGCTAATAATTAATGAGTTTGCAATAAACTAGCTTGAAATGACAACTTAATAGCTTGTAATTGGCATCTCTAAATACTTTCTGCAGGAGCAGCAATTTCTACAAGACTGAGATATTGATCATTAGCACAATGATCCATGTCACAAGCACCTTAGTTTATCATAAACTCATTTCCTTAATGACATAAGTAAGCATTTTAATTCAGGAGATGCTTCAATAAATCAGCACAGTACTGAGTCTGAATGCTATCAGAAAGAACATTACTTTGTTGGATGAAAAGGTAAAATATTTTCAGCAAACACTATGAGAATAAGAGAAAAATATGTCATGGTCTTGATAACATGGTAACTGAGTAAGCATCTAAGTTACCTACTCTAACCAAGGACTTCAGGAAATTTCCCTGATAGCGCAACCCAAAGTCTGTGAGCTTTTTATTCTTGTTTACTTTTTTATTCTTCAGAAAACTTGAGGCTGTATAAATTGCTATATTTAACTAAGAACTGTGTATAAACATTTTTCTTCTAAAGCTGCTTCTATACAGTTCTTTTGTATATTGGCCTTAAGTATTCTGTGAAAAAAAGAGCTGGGTGCAGATAAGCTGTCACTGAGCATCAACAGCAGTGAAAAATAATAGCTGCAGAAGGGAAAATCCCTCTACTCTGAGTCACTGCACACCATAATATGAGGCAAAAAGTTGTATTATGGTCAGATGTTGAGAAAAGAAGGGGCAGACAGACTCTGACAACACAGACGTGTGCCTAGAGGTGTACGACTGATCTAAGTGAAGGTTTTTCACTATTGATGCTCTGAAAATATTCATCATCCAGGAGATTCAAAACATTAGCCCTCCCAATAGGGAATACTCAGGCTGAACAGAGACAAGATAGATAAGAAATGGCATGAGAAGGTGAAAACCACTGTGAGGATGATAGACATGACTGGGGCAAAAATTACCCAAAGAGCAGGTCGCACAGGATTCTTTTCCTGACAGAAAGTGATGATTCTCCCAAAACACATAAGTGTAGAGATTTTGAGATCTTGCCTTTCAGAAAGTAAAACTGATCAAAAGTATGATCAAGAGAAAGAAAAAAAGAAATAACCAACCTTATTTCAGCCCTTTAAAAGGATTTTACCATTGGTTTATCCCTTTTTTTTGCATTTCTTTTCACTGATACAACAATAGAGTATTATTTTTTTTCTATCATATTGTATGCTACAGAGAAAAAAAAATTGTTGGATCTCAAGCAATTTTCCTATTCCTCTTCACCAGCTCCATATTTTTTCTCTTTTTTTATTATATTTTGAAATTGTAAATTATTTACATAAGAACAGAAATAAACAAGCAAACCACCTTTCCCAGGCAGTCCTAAATGATCTGGTCAGTACTGCTATATGTATCACCAAAGTACTCAAGAATTTTTAAGAGAATCATAAAATCTTTTGTATATTTCACTTGGTTGAAAAAGTATTAAACCTTGACTTCAGAATTAAAATCAGAACATAGTTATTAGATCAGTCTGCCATTAATATCAAATGGTAATTTCTAAACTGTAGGCGAAATCTTGACTTGAAATGTCGTTGACCAGTCAAGACCAAAATTTTACTTGAGGATCTTTTAGAGATAATCTTCTTGTCATGGATGTCTTAACAGTGGACCCAAATACAGCTAAAAACTTTCATACAATACAGCTCATGAAGCAGTTAAACATATGGCATTAAGCATGGTACGTTATGGAGAGTTGAAAGTATTGTGTATTGTGCCCAATGAAAAGATCAATAAGCTCTTCATATGGACTCTCCATCATCAAAAAGATGAATCTTTGTGAAGCACAAATTAGAAAGGAGCTATGTTTTGTGCTCTTGCGCAGCTGAGAACACAGGTTTTCAATTTTCTGACTTATACAAACTTCTTCAAGCATACTTTGCATTTAGGCTGGCCAGATGCACGTGCACCAACTGATGCTTAGAAAGTGGAGTTTTAATAAAAGAGTTCGGACAATACGTGCTTTCCTTGCTACTGATCTCTGTGCACTTTGGTATTCAGACTGAGAGAGGACGGAGGGAGTGTTGTCATCCCAAGTGCTTTGGTGATTTTGGTACTTTGCTATAAGTTCTTGTAAAAATAAAAACCGTAAACTTTTGTGGGTAATAGCTTGGCAGAAACTTCTTAACCTGAAGGGATAATAATTTATTTCTCAAAATATATGAAAATGTAGCTTAAGTACATACTTTAAGTACCTGGGAAAGACTTGGAAAACCATTAAAGTAGTACTTCTATTTTAAAAGGAAAATCTATGTGAGAGACCTTTATTTTCACATGAGCATATTTTAAGAGTCACCTTTTTTCTCTGTGTAGTTGATTTTTAGCCAACTTGACAAAAAACCAATTCAATAAATTAAAGAATTGAATACTTCTTTAAAAATTAAAGAATAAAAAGGTAACAACTGTAGCCTTGACTTAGAATCATTAGTGCAGGGATTTAAAAAGAGAGACAGAGAAGGGTAAATGAGAAGTGTTGGCAGTGGTGAAATATGGAATGATAATGGCCAGGCAAATAAAAAAGTTAGAAATATTCATTATTAGGTAACATTAAACACGTGATCCTTCACCCCTGCTCCATCTTCCCTGTAATTAGTCACTGACAGTTATTGCTGGAGACATAGGTACAATCTGGTTTTTTTTTTTTTTTAAATTGGTAATACATCAGAGTCAAGATAGGAGACTTTGTTCTAGGATAATAATTTGAAAATCAGTGGGACTTTAAGATGGGTTTATCTTTCTAATCCACTTGACTTGAAACTTGTTTTTACATTATACATTGCCAAAATTGTAGGTAAGAATTGTTCTTTAAGTAAAAGGATTGTGGTGGATAATTGCAGGTAGAAAATGTTTTTTATCTACAGGATTTAAGTATATTGGTTTTAGTGTTGGAATCTGATTCCAGATTGTCTTCTTTGAAGCTAATATGTCTAATAGTTTCTTAGATAGTTTGTTAATTGTTTTGATTATGGAAATTTTATTTAGTAAAGTTATGGAAAAAGAAAGGACTGAGTTAATATCTAAGGATTCTGCTTGTCAAGACATAAATCATGTTGCAAGGTAATAGGATGGTTTTAAATACTTACATTTATGTGGGATGAAGCAAATTGACTGGGTTAAAGTTCAGATATTTTGCAGTTAGAACCAGAAGACTTCTATTCATTGCTTGATTTACTTGAGTTTCTTGGATTTTTTATCTGGGGTTATTGGAAATGAAACATCTGTTTATTCAATAAAACAGTACTGAATATAAAAGAACTTAAGGCATCTCTGTAGTAAAACGATTCAGGTGTGATATGATGCTCAACTGGAATGACCAGAATCAACCATCTGGTGTTTTTCTAGACCTCTACAAGAAATAGACTGTAAGTGTTATTTGGCATTGCAGAATGATTTAAAAGACCTGCACAGCTAACTCTAATGAGTGAGAATGAGGTCAAGAAAAAAAAAAAAAAAGAGTTAATGTTAGAGAAGAAAGTTAAAATCAGTTAGATTAGCAAATTAAAAAAAAAAAAAAAAATCTAGGAATACTTTTCTTGGTGAAGGAGACACATATTGAGGAAGTGACGTGCTACTGGCAGTGCCATAATTCTTTTCCTCACCCAATTTTAACTTCACTTCTTGTGCCAACAACAATGTCAGAAAGTCTCAAAGGCAACAATTCTATAATTAACAAGAAAGCTCTCACTCAGAAGCAGCCTATTCTCTTCATTATTGGCAGAAGTAGACTGAATTGCACTGACTATTTTCCAAGTGTCGTTAAAGGAATGGGCATATAAAATACATCGTGATCAAGAAGTGTAGCAGATCACAGCATATCAGCCAGTCTGTAGGAGCTGTGTGCACTTACCTCACAGTAAAATAGGTCATGGGAAAAAGATTTTTCTGCATCATTTTTATTCCAAGACACCATTGCAATGTGTTACTGAAGGCTACCTATCAAACAAATTTTTTAATTGCACCAAAACAAGTTTTTAACTTGCATATTGTGGTAACTTGTCTGTTTTTTAAAAAATAAGCTCTTATGCCTTAAATGGTTTAATCTTGCACAGTTTGCATATGTGAATGTGAACACAGCAAATTTATGCAAAGCTAAGTAGGTTTACAATTTGATGAACTGTGAGCGGGTTTGGGCTGCATATGGAAATATGGCTGGAGCTAAGGAAACACCTTCAGGAAAGGAGACAGACTTGCTTGCAGTCAGAAGGCAAACTTGTAATAACTGTTTATTCCGGAGTCTTACTTAATGCTGTTTGTACCTATCCATCTCCCGCGAAGCAATATTTCTGGCATCTTTGTGAGTATGTTTATTGTACTTCAGTTTTTATTAGTTGGTGTCTCATTTCCTAACCAAACTGAACTCACTTAGCAAATAGCTGATCTTTGATCTAAATAGAAATGAAAGTATATCTTATAACTCTTTGAACTGCACAGTCATTTAGCTCTCAACTACAGAAAAATGTCTTTTAAGAATATTGCTGTCAATCTCAGTTATAATAATCAAGGCAATGCAAATAGATAGCTATTACCCTCCTAAGTACAATATACTGAAATAACAGCCTCAGGAGATGGGCTTTACTTAATGAAAAGAAAAAAATAGAACATTTTATTATTTTATTTTTAATTTTTATTTAGATCCTTTAATTTCTCTTTGAAATGACTGTGTCATCTCTTGAAAGTATAGGGGGGCTTTTCTTTTGTATTTACAGAACTCAAAATTATTTAGATTTTCTAAACACGTGGTATTTTGAAGAAGGTTTCCTAAATGACAGAGGCTGAAATCAGATTTGTGAAACAGAAAACAAAAAGAGAAAACTCCTAATACCTGTTGTAAAACTGTTTTTAAGCAGAATATCATTGCATTGCTAAAGTACTCCATATACCATCTAATTCTCAATGAACAAAGTTCCATTGGCACTGAAGCTTTTGCCATTTCAGTCACATAGTCACTAGGTCCTGCTTCTGTGCACACTCAAGAGAATTAATTTATGCAGGCATTCTCCAAGCATGTCTTAGAGATTGTGCTCTGCACAGAATTCAGTAAGATATTCTAATTTTTTTTCACAGTATAAGTGAAAGAACCTCTGCTTCTCTTTTTAAATAGCTCAAATCATAAAGCTATTAGTGAGGGTGTTGGGAACGCAGACTGAAATCCATTTTCTATGTTAAGGTCCTTGAAACCATGTGCTTTTATTTTACAGAAGTGTCCAAGCTAAACTCTCATGCTGAGAGACTCATTATAACTGCAGGTAGTCTCAAAACAATTTGTTGCGGTTATTATCGTTATTCTGGTCTGGCAGACATTAATGTAAAACACATAAAGTCCTGAGAGGTGGTAGATCTAAAGCCTTCCTCCTGTCAAATAACTAATGCAACTAAAAGGGTTTATCTGTGGTCCCAACAGGCCCAGCACAGCAACACAATGCAGAGAAACCTTGCGGACCCTGAGGAGAAAAAGGGATGGGGAGGCAGGTGGGTGCTATTGGCGACATGCAAACCTGTCTGTGTGCATGTGTGCCTCTACGTGAAAGCCAGACATTAGAGATTGGTTAGCAAAGGGTGTTCAGAAATTCGCAGGTCTGTATCAACATGGCAAGCGTCCAGTATTTCGGCTTACATTTTTCATTTTTTCGCATGTTTTCTAATTACCTGTTAATTATGGACCATTAATAAATCAATAAAACACTTCAGTCTGGAAGCATTAAAGGCTATAAACTGAACATAATTTCTCTCTGCAAGAACTAACTTCTACAGCCCAGAGTTATTAGTGAGGGCAGCAAATTACGGACTCCCCTGGTGGCCTGTGCTGTGGAGTAGTGGTCTCAATATACATATATTCGGAAAAAAATATTTAAATATTTAAAAATATTAAAAATATTTAAAGGTTATTTTAAAGAAAACAGTGATCTTTGGCTCACTTTTGAAGAAAAGTAGATTAATACTGTAAAATATGAGTTCTGTATGATTTTGAGCATCTAATCATGTCTTAACATGACTGGACTACTTTTTGCCAATATCCAGCTCTATCTTCCCACACATGAGCCAGACACTTTGGGCTTCTGTTTTGAAGCATTCTTTTCTTTGCATGAAAGTCTTGGCACTAATGCATAGATCTTCTTTGCGCTGGGAAGAGAAATATTTAGAAGGCTAGGTCACATCTAATTTCTGTTCCTACTTGTCTAGTGTGTGCCCAAAGTTAGTAGGGTGACAGGACATTTTTGTATTTCTCAAGATCTAAAACAACTTTAAAATTGGGATTCTTTTCCTCTTTGCTTCATTGTAAGAACTTGGACCTTCCTATTTTTGTTTTCTGTACATTTAATTTGTATTCAGTTTACAGGAGACTTTATAGAAATGTTTATTAAATATTTGTGCTGACTAACAAGAATGATATGAGCAAAATCTGCCTCAAGAAATGAAAATTTAGCTTTTGATAGAAACAATTTATCTGAGCTATTTTAAAAAACATAGATTAAATGACTGGCAAGTTGAAAAACAATGCTACCAAATATAATTAACTGGCTTCGATATGCTTAGTAAGAAAAGGCATTCTGAATTGACACTTTACAAGCACATTATGCTCCTGGTTCCCCTGAGAATACCTGATTGAAATGCATTTGGTCATATTTTCTTGCATAAACAACTGAACATAGTTCAATAATTAACCACTACAAATACCATTAATTCTGACAGGTTTGGGCCACATGGTGCTATTAGAATCTATCTTCCTTCTACTCTCCTGTAATTTTTGATTGAAAGAAACTAATTTTTTTTGGTTTTTTATCAAGAACTCACTCTCCCCTACAAAACAATATTAATTAAGAGATTTTATTTTTCCTTCTTTTGTGCAATTCTTTGGAGACTACTGGCCCTTGTAACTTTTCTTTCCTCTCCTATATCATATTTCTGAACATATTTCTGGAACTGGTCTATTCACAGTCGGTGCTTGTTTGTTACTTTATATCAGCCCTTTTATATATTTCCTTGCTTAGACCCATGACCATATAATTGATGCCATAATTTAAAACAGTAAACATTATTTACTATTTACCTATTTTAACAAATTTTAAAATCTTTCCAGAATTATCAGATCATTTTGATAAAGCAAAAGGCTTCTTTTTGTAACTAATAATAGGATAAAATTTTTTGTGTACCTAAAGAGGATCTTATATGCTTTTGTAATATACACTTAGCTAAAAATATTTTCTTTTCTGTAAACTACTTCTGAGAATCACTTGTGGGGCTTTGGCGGTTTTTGGGGTTTTTTCTAAACTGTTATTAGAAACTACAAACACCAACTGGAGAAAATGAAGAAAACCTAAAAGACAACCTTTGCAGGATGCTTAGAATTTTCTTGATAGCAAATAAAAATTTTTATGTTTTATAGAGCTTTATACTAACTTGTCCACATCCATCCCATTTTTGTTTGCAAACATCAATTTGCTTAAGACTTGCTAAAAACTATGTAGCAGATTTTAAAAAGAAAATTCTTTTTATAGATAAGAAGCTGCCTAATATGGTTACATTTCTCTTTTGTCCTTAAGAATACGGATAATGTCACTACCATAAAGTCAGAAAATATCTAGAAAATTTTGGATGTATTTTCCTGTAAGTAGAACTGTTTCAAAATTTTGTTAAAGGACTGTTTTGTTTCTTTATTTGTTTATGTAAAGAGAATTCAGTCTATACAACTTCAAAAGATTAAAATTCTCCTTAACAGCCGAGATGCAGATCTTATGTCAATCAGTGCAGTTAGGATTGTTTTAAACATTTCTTCCTGGTAAAAACATCCTTTTACAATAACATTAAGAAAATCTTTATTCCCTCTATCTGTGCCTTGAATTCCTACGAACAGCAATAAGGACATTGCAGGCAGGCTGTACTTCTGGTTTCATCTTAAGTGTCAAATGTTTGAAACTTTATTTGGGGCCAGTAAAGTTTATTTTATTTTCTCTTTAAAAAGGAAAAAGTAAAATGCCGTAGTGTGTCCTTATCTTGATTTTTTGTATTCTGTTAACTGAAGTCCTGTTATATTATTTCAGTAATACTCTGCATCCCACTGCACAATAAAAGCATCATGAAGTGAAGGATTGTTGGGATGTTTTCTTTTGAATTAATGACACATATCTGCTTAGTTGAGATAATAAAACTGTTTGCATTAGCAGCAAAATCAGTTTCTGGCTTGCAATCTAGTATCAGCTACTGTTTTTTTCTTTTGTTTTTTTTTTTTTTTTATTTTAACAAGTGGATCCATTTCTTCCAGAACTGCAGCAATCCCATTCCTGTATGGATAGTTAAGCAAACCTGCCTTTATGCTATTAGCATGATGCAAATGAGGCTAAAATTCTTGATGCAATGACACTTTGGCTATAAAATGTGCTGTGGAGGGAAAAAAGTTGATAATGAAACAAGCAAATTCTCAGAAAAGAGAGAGAAGCAGCTAACTTCCCATTTATTTTTGCATACTTTATAATCATTCTACATAAACTTACAACCAGGTCTTTGAAGTTATGCATTAGCATAATTACACTATAATAACTTTTCAGATTGTTTTTGTTTTTCTTTAATTTCTTATTTCTTATACAAAGTTGAGCTACATTGGGAGTATTCTGCTTTGGACTAGTCCTTCTCCTTACTGCTCACACTCACATTAAAAACAATTTTATTTCAAAGGATGGGCCTTAAGAGTAGTATGTACAAAAGAACCCTTCCTTCCTTCCTTCCTTCCTTCCTTCCTTCCTTCCTTCCTTCCTTCCTTCCTTCCTTCCTTCCTTCCTTCCTTCCCTCCTTCCCTCCTTCCC
>VZRN01004072.1:2818102-2851273 GCA_013397935.1 Dasyornis broadbenti | reverse complement strand
GCCTTCCTGCCTTCCTGCCTTCCTGCCTTCCTGCCTTCCTGCCTTCCTGCCTTCCTGCCTTCCTGCCTTCCTGCCTTCCTGCCTTCCTGCCTTCCGCGCCTTCCGCGCCTTCCGCGCCTTCCGCGCCTTCCTTCCGCGCCTTCCTTCCTTCTTTCCGCGCCTTCCTTCCGCGCCTTCCTTCCTTCCTTCCGCGCCTTCCTTCCGTGCCTTCCTTCCTTCCTTCTGTGCCTTCCTTCCGCGCCTTTCTTCCACAGTGTTGGGTGGGTCTGTGCAGTGGTGCCACAAGAACCAATCAAGTCCCAGTTGCCTGCTAGAAATAAAGCACAAAGAATTTTCTATCATTAATCCCATTAGTGCCATTTCCCAGACAAAGTTGGTTTTAGCAGTAATATAACTTTTATGGAAAAATTTTACTCTTATCAATTTGGGGGCTTTACAATCTCACTCTAAAGCAGTGAATATAGGATAATAAGAACTAATCAAGCACCGTATGTGGTATTATCTTTGGTGCTGACTGACCAGCCATGTTGTGCAGATGACATTTTGGGTCTTTATGAACTTTTGTAAGGTGAAAGACATTCGGATTTTGGACTACCTTCAATCTTCTTCCTGTTTAGCAATGTATTACCTGCACTGGACTGACCAAAACTCAGTATCAGTCTCTGTATTTGTTGTCTCAACTGCTGTTAGTAGAGCTCGGGAGACTGCTGGCTCTCCTTGGTGCTAGAGCACTGCTTGTTCATGCACTGCTTGCTGTCTGCAGAGCTGCTTGCCCGTCCTCAGTCCTCTGTTTGTGTCAGTTCAAGGAGCTCTTCCTTCCCAGGTGTAGCATTTTTCATTTGTCCCTGTACTTTGTGAGATTCCTTGTGGCACATTCTTCCAGCCTGATTAGTTCCCTTTGCCCTACCCTTGAGCATGTATATTGACTGGTTACCACAGTTTGGTGTCATTGGCAAGCTTGATGAGACTGCACTGTGTCACCTCATCAGTTATGAAGTTGTTACACAAGACTGGTCCTGTGGGGTAGATTTCTGCATTTTTCCACTGGTCTCTGGGTGGAGCAAAACTCTTTAACCACTACCCTCTGAGTCCAGTCCTCCAAACAGATGGGTTGTGTAGCCATCTGGTCCATCAATCTACACCTTGAATGGACCTTCCTAACTTGGATACAACAATATTGTAGGAGACAGTGTTGAAAGAGTAACAAAGCTGAAGTAAATGATATCCCCTGCTTTCCCTTCAGTCACATGAGGTAAATGATATCCCCTTCTCTCTCTTCAATCACATTTCTGATCTGTTTATCATAGAAGACAATCAGGTTGATCAGAGGCAATTTACTGTTGAACTGAATAAAACAGATACCTCTCTGATTTTGGAGATTGGTGAGATTGCCCATTTTATGAAGGTGGGTGAAGAATTTGCCTTTCTTCAGTCAGCAGAAACTTGTTCCTTCAAAAACTATGGAGTGGTTTTGCAAGGACCTTGTTCAATTCCCTCAATTTACTTAGTTACAGCCCAACAAATCCCCTACACCTGGAAGGCTCCATGTGAATCTGTACATCAAAAACATTTACTATAATAATAAAGTGGGAATATTCTTCTGAATATTTTCTCAGAACTGTTCAATCATATAACTTTGCTAGGTAACAGTGGACATAAATCTTGGCCTGTGAATCTTTGCCTTTTTTTTTGTGCGTTAAAGCTTGAAGTGAACCCCAGAATGGAACAATGACTCAGGATTGTTATGCTATTTTCCTTGTTAACAAGCCTTATATAAATAACACTTAATATGAAATTCATAATTTATTTTCTGTACTCATTTTCAGTTATTTTATATTTTTGGTTACAAGTATCAAAGTATAGATAATTCTTTGTGTCTCAAATCAACTCACAGCAAAAGAGACTTTTCATGGAACCAAGATCTGGTATTCCGGAAATTATGGTTCTCAGTAAGTGTCATCACATGTGGTAGAGAGCTTGGCAGAGAAAGAATTTTCAAAACCTCAAATCTTGTTTCTGTTCCACATTGGAATGGTCACAAATGTTCTTTGGAATACGGAATTCTGTCAAAAATTGATTTTTTTTTTTTTTTTTAATATAATACCTGAAGTTTTTAATTCATCTCTTTTCCACACTCTTTCTCGTTAGAGGTGACCAGGAAGCTGGAAGACGTCACTGCAGAAAACATTCCTTTGAAAAATTCATTGAAACCAATATGCCTCTCAGGAAACATTTTGGCTTTTATAAAATTACTTTTAATCACAGCTGTTCCAGCCAGTTTGATATTGTAAGGATATTCATAATACAGAAGACCTGCCTAGACCTTTTAGCATAGTAAATAAACCCTTATTTATAATTTGAGTGTCTCAGATAAATGAAAGGGATAAAAGAAGTTAGCATAGTAAGAAAAGTAGCTGGTCTAAAACTGATAACTCTATATCTGTTTTCTAAGATTAGAGAAAGAAAAGAAAACAATTATTTGATTGTTATTTGAGGGATTTTTTAGGGCAAAATGGATGGGTCAGGTCAAAAAACCATCTCCCAAGCTGCATTCACAGGGACATTATAGCAGAGTTAAAGTTACTATCTTTCCACTCTGCTTATCAGGCCTCATCTGGAGTACTGTGTTCTGTTCTGGTTTTCACAAATATCATCAAGTATCTAGGCTATTGTATCTGTGGTTCTACAGTTTATAACAAGTCCAAATCACTACTGGCATTTGAATTGGCAGTAACACCACTGAAATCACACACTCTAGTACAATATTTTATGCTAACAAAAGTAAGAAACATATTTAGTGTAATTTCTCCATATTTGCAGGTATGATTCTCTCAAATCTATGCATCATATAACAAGACTATTTTAGGAAAGAGGATGTGTTCCCTGTTACTGTGGCAGACTCTGCAGTAAGCAGACAGTAAAATGATGAAATATTTATCTTGTAATATTCCTATGAAAGTCACCTTTCATTTAGTAAACAGAAAACGTTTCTTTCTTTATTACTTATTTCAATCAGTTGCTAATTGGTAGAAATTACAGAATCACAGAATGATTTAGGTTGGAAAAGACCTCCAAAACCATTGAATCCATCCTTTGACTGGTTACTGCAATGTCAGATAGACCATAGCACTAAGTGCCATGTCCAGTCATATCTTGAACAGTTCCAGGGATGGTGACTCCACCACCTCCCTTGAAGACCATTCCAATGCTTAACAACCCTATCAGAAATTTTTTCTGATATCTAACCTGAACCTCCCCTGATGCCATGTCCTCTTAGCTAACAATCCCAGCTCTCTCAGCTGCTCCGGAAAATAACATTAACTGTTCTTCACTAATTATATATTCAAATAAATACACATAGAGTAAAAACATTTAGTAAGCATTAGGGTGGGGCACAAGCGGTTGGAGATCAAGTATAGGAATCAGCTTATAACTGTATTTTGATATAGAAATGAGGCCACCAAAAATATAATTTCAGGCAGATTCAAACACACCAAAGAAGGTTTTTCTTCAAATAACTTATATTATGGTTGCCAGAATTTTTGCAAGAGTCTGCAACAATGCTGGAAAAATATTTGTCAGAGGCACCCATTGTGGAGCTACTAAGTAACAAATTATATCATGTTTTAAAAATCTTCACTACAGACAATAATTGAAGTCTGGAAAATCTGAGGGCCAAATATCATGTCAGTTTTTAGTATTCCCTAGAAAATGAATAGTGAACATTGTTGAAAGTGAAGTCTTTTCTAGATGTATATATTAATCTGAACCACTTCATCTATTTTTGTGTACCTGCATTATTAGTTATATAAATATTTTTTTAACTATCTCCATGTGGTTCCAACTGGATGTGAGAGGAAGCAGAATGGAAAGACGAAAGGAAAATCATGGGCTCATTGTAAAATTCAGGTTGGAAAGAATGCCTGGAGGTCCACAGTGAAGCCCCCTGCTCAGCCAGAAGGTGTGAAGATGCAGTTGAGGGCTTTCCCCAGCCTGGTCTTGAAAAGTCCCAAGGATGCAGACAGTGCAGCCTCTCTAGGCACCCTGCTCCACTCTGGAAAGTCCCCATAAGGAAGAAGGTTGACCTTTCTCTCTAGTATGAACTTGTGTCATTTCAGATGAGGCCTGCTGCCCTTCATCCTACCACCAGGCACTGCTGTAGAGAACCTCATGTCATCTTCTCAACATGTAAGTTGGAGCCCTGTTGCAGAGATCTGCTCTGGGCCCTCACCTTAGCACCTTTCCACTGACAAGCTGTCTCTAGTACTCCTCAGAGTCCTTTTCTGCTTGCCCTGTACAAAAGACATAGTCCTTTGCTGCTTGCTGTCCCCCAGCACCCTGTCTGCAGAGTTGCTTTGGCACACACCTGGCTGAGAGTGAAGGAGCTGGGCTAAACCTGGACTAAACCACAGGGACAGCTCACTTTAGACTTGGTCCCTGGAGTTGTCCAGGTTAGTGGCAATGCTGAGAAACTGTCCGTATTTCGGGAACTCTTGTAGGTGCAAACCAAGGAGAATTGTGCATTGTGTCTTCTTGTGGTTTACAGTTTAGTTTCTGTGTCAGTGCTGGCATGTTTCCATCCCTTGACAATGGCTCATAAATAAAGATGAGTTTGGATAGTTTGTGGATTAATCCTTTCTTAAACCTTGTTGTTCAGGGCACTTCTGTATCTGTGTGTGACTGCTCATGGTGGAGCGAGTAGCCAAAGCTACTTCAGGCAGATTTACCCTGACTTCTTGCTGGAAATAGGCTGTTCAGGCTTCCCTTCAATACAGACTGTCTAACAATGCTTCTGAACTCCCATTCCCAGAGAGCATTTAGCCAGAAAAGCATAACAAGGCCCCTCCTGCCTGCCAACCACAGCCACGGGGACTTGCGTGGGAGGAGTTTCTGTGGCTGCTGTTAGAGAGGGACTGAGAGTAGTGCCTAAAGAATGGCCAGAAACATTTGGGTACAAAGGCACCAGCAGGAGCAGCTGCTGGTCAAAGGCCTTGGACACCCCTGCCCTGGCACTTTGAAGTGGGAAGAAAGGAAAGCAGGAGAGAAACATCTTCTGTTGCAGCAGTTAAGAATGATTGAAATCATGATACACACCTCAAAATTGAAAGCATCTGGCTGTTTAATGCAGGTGAAAGAGGTCAGGCTGTTGCAGGGGCAGTGGCAGCCCCGCTGCTGTACCCTCTGTCTGGTGTAGCAGCAGGGCTGGCCAGGTGCTCCCTTGTGCTTGGTGGTGTCCCCTCACAAGAGGCGCTGGCTGCAGCAGCCTGCTGGGAAGTGGCATTGGAGGGCCCCACAGCTACTGGAACCCTCTGCACTCAGTCTGTCCCCACAGTCCCCCTTGTCCCCGTGGAGGGCTGGCTGTCAGCACGCCTGCAACTCAGGCTGTAGTGCTGCTGTGGGGATCTGCTCGGGTCCTGGCTGCCTTCCTTTTGGCTCTGGGCAGACCAGGCAACCACATGTTCCTCGTAGTTGTTGTCCGCTGTCACAGTGCACAGCAGTCGCTTGAAGGGCTTCTTGCACAGTGGGCAGGTCTCTGTCAGTTTGGCCCATTCCCGGATGCAGACGAAGCAAAAGCGATGCTGACAGACCTCCACGGAGGTGGCATTTTCAAGTTCACCCAGGCAGATGGGGCACAGACCGTCTGCTGCTGCCATCTCCGATGGCCCTGCTGGCGGCAGCTGGCTCATGCTGCTCCTGGTAGCACAGTCTCTCCTCCAGGGCTTCCTCAGTGCCCTACACGTGGTCCTGCCCAGGGAGACATGCAAAGTGCCTGGGTGCCCAGGATTCTCTGTTGTTCAGAGGGGAAAAGCAAGGAAAGCCCAAGCAATCTGTGGGATAGGGAAGGTAAGGGGTGAGTGACCTCCTGAAGGGGTTACTTTCTGGGCTTCAAAGCAGCAGCAACAGCAGCAGCAGCAGCAGGTGCCCTGTGGACAAGGCAGCCCCAGGGGCAGCCCTGCATCCCTGCCCTCTGCCCTTACCGCCCATAGGCAAGCAGCCCTTGCTGGATGTTGAGGTGCTGGGGAAACCTCCTGCCTGTGCATCAGGGAAAGGCAGGCTTGTGCAAGGGTCCTGGTCATGGAGAGCCCATGTGCCTCTAGGTTGGAAAGACTCCCGCTGGGACCTGGAAGGAGACTGGGCAGAGCCTTTGGAGCTCTGCTCCATGGCAGGAGGCAGAGATGGAGGGAGAGAAGGAAGGGAAGGCCTGATCTCCTTTGCACCTCCCCAGAGCTCAAGCCAGGTAGGTGAGAGCCCTGGGGCAGGCTCTGGTGAGCTGTCAGGAGGCCCTGGGTAAAGACCTGCTGTGCCCAAGCCCTCTAAGAGCCCATAATGTCTCCCAGACATTATCCAGTTTAGCACTGAGTACCTGAAGGACACAGAAGGGAAAGGTAGAGAGCCTTCAGTGCTGGAAAGCCCCAGCACCCTCCTGGTACTCACAGCCTTGGACAGCTCCTGTATGGAAACCACAGAGCCTCTCAGCTGGGCAGATGGGAGAAGAAATTGGAAGAGGCTGACTTTGCCCAGTGCCTGGAGCTACTGCTCTCTACCAAAGAGCAAGACCCTGATCCTTCTGAAGCCTGCCTGCCTTGCGTGTGTGCCTGCAGGAGTCCTGGACAGAGGGCCAGGGGCCTGTGGCTGCTGAAAAGCAGCAAGGTTGGGGTGATGCCACAGTCACACTGTGATGTCGCCGTGTTCCAAGGAGCCATTTACCATTGGCCACCCAGCCAGGAAAGTAGATGTCCCAAAGAGAGGCCTGCTATGCAAGATGTTTTGGTATCTTCCCATGGCCTTGCAGGCAAGTTTGCACCGCTGCCATATCACTAAAGCCAAGGCAACATATCTCCTGCCCTATTCAGCAATGCGCTCACATTTTCCCTTTTCTTTGCCACTTAGACATTTAGAGAAGCCCTTGTTGCCTGTGGCATCCCTTGGCAGATTCAGTTCCAAGCAACCTTTCAAGTCTTACTGCCAAGACCCTTCCTTATGCAGCCCAGCACACCCTGGGACTGCTTTGCTTAATAAGATGGCTTGTGCTGTCTTGTGTTCAGCTCACTGTCCACCATTCCCCTGCTCTTGCTGGACTAGGTAGAACCAGACAGGGGCTGCTCCAGACAAGCCCTGTGCAGGACCCGTAGGTCCTTGCGTCTGAACAGATGGGAGCAAGCTGTGGGAGAGAGGAGCTAAAGGTTTCCTGAAGGGAAACCTGCTGGGCTGCAAACCACCATTGTTCTCTCAGCACAGATACATTTGGTATCTTCTTGAGGCCTTGCAGGTGTGTTTTCACCCCTAATTTATCCGTTCCTGTGATGAACAATCAGTTCCCTGTGTACTAGGACCTGGCAATAAGCAGCCCAACAATGAGAATGGGGGAATGGGTGATGGTTCATGAATAGCTGTCAAGTGAGATAGAAAAAGAAAGGAAAATGAAGAAGCCAGATACTTGCACTACTGAATTCACCCTGATTTCTTAATTAAAACTGTTCATGTATGGCAGAGTAGTTGAGGTTGGAAGACTCATAGGAAGATGGACCTTTGCTCAAACAGGATCACCTAGAGACTGCTGCTTTTGTCCCTTACAACAATAAGCTCCAGCTCATGTATTGCTATAAGAAAATATCAGCATTATCTTTCTCGTCTTCCAGAACTGAATGTTAATGTGCAAAGCATTTCTATAGATATTAGACACTATATACTGGTTTTATAAGGAGTAACAACTAACACCATAGAGATCACACTGTTAAATTTCAGGAATTACACATTGGTTCATTCTGTTTAGGTACAGTGAACTTTCTTTATAATTTTTTTTAACTTTTATAATGATATGGCATTATAAAACGATATGGCACCATTGGTTTGAATTTCTCCCTTATTCCTACAGAGAAAAACACCAAAACCACCCTACACCTTTGTTGTCTTACTTTGCACACCTGAAAACAAAACAGGGAGCAGAGTAACTTCTGTGCCACTGAGTGTAAAATGTGATCAGGAAATAACATGATAGACTTCTTTGAGTAATAAGATTTCATGGTGTGAGAAAATCTCTTCCAATAAGCATTCTACCTTAACACTTTCCATGAAAGGCTTTGTTGTAAGAATCTTTCTGACTAATGAAAAGATAGGCAGCAGACCTAGGCATAAAAAGATTTTTCCATACATCTGTTTTACTGATTCAGTGATTAGCTTCATACTTGAAAAAAGCTTTTGAATAGTATATGAAATTTTAAATGATTTATTGATGAGATTTTTTAATTTCTGGATTTTTAAATTGTCAATATATCACTTGCACACAAAGTCCTTGGTGCAATTCAGATTTCATGAGGGTATTGAAAGTGGTGGTTACATTTACCACCCAAGTAATACCATCCTTTTCAATTATTAATCAATATTTCAATTACTTTATGTAACTGATACACACTTTACCCATCAAGAAACTATTTAAAGTGTTTTAGTAGAAATTAAATCAACTGGCTGTCCCTAAGTGTTAAAAGAGGAGCTTTTTTGTCTTTTATTTCTTTTCTTCTGTAAGTATATAATACACTATAATGCTGTGCGCATTCTGTACTTTTCTTGCAAAAAGGCTTGAAATTTTAATGTCCTCCAAAAATCATCAGAGCCCTTTTTTTATGATCAAGAAATATTTGAATAATACATTATATTTTATTTTGACTAGATTTCAAGGGAAAATTTGGTCCCAAATCCCTTCCACCTCTCTGACATATAAGTGTTACAATCTGCAATAAATAATTTTACTGTTTCTGGACTTCAAACACAGCAAAGTAGTGTGGGTGAATGAATTAGAACTCAAGATCAAATTTATAAATAAAAATAAAATAGTCTTTACTTGAAAACAAATGTATAAAACCTTTCTTGCCTTCAAGTCAACCTCCCTTCTGAAAAATACGGAAAGATCATTCAAGGTTTTATATTTGAAATGCAATCTCTTTATGGTTGAAGTCCTTACTGTGACAAATCATATTTAGTGCAGGCTGAGTTGAAAAGAGAAAGGTACTAACAGCAGTTTCCTTAAGGGCTTAAGATCTCTTTTCTGAAAATATCTAAAATGCATTAATTTAAAATTCTTGCTAAGCTTTCATTGTGACTTCCTTTAAACATGTTTATTTAATTATGTTCCACAGACACAGTTAGAAAGTCTGTCCCACTTATATAGAATATTTTTTAACTTCACAGAAATTAACTATCCAGAAAGTTGTCATTTTTCTATTTATTTAAAAACCCTAATTATTAAAGTTTGCATTTTTTTTTTAACAAACACAAGTGAATATCACTGTTCCTGGCATCCTTGTTGAAGGATGACCTTCTGCAGCCAGCAGTGTCTCTAGAAAAGCCAATAAGGCATGCCACCCTGCAAGGCCAGTCTACTAGATACACAGGAAAATGTCTCAGTGGTGTCTGGTCATGCTCAGTCTGTAGTAAATCTCAGCACGTAATCTTCATTTATACCACAGCAGATAGTTTAAAGAACAGTACTGCTCAGCTGACTTGAGGAAAGGAGTAAACCAGCATCAGTCATAGCTCACTACATAATTGATTTGCTAGATGATACATGATGTGTTAATGAAAAATGTTGAATGAAAATCAGTCGTTAAATACTTCATTAGATAGAGTTTTGTGGAACAACTGTACCTTCTTCTGACTGTGACGGTAGGCAAATGAACAAGGTACTTAGTGAAAAAAATGTGCAAAATATTGAATCTATGTAGCTACATTATGTGGAACATTTCTTCCAAGAATATTCAGCATGAAGAAAGCTGGTGCTAGATACACATTTCACTGAATTGACAGAAAAGTGTCTGTATGGCTTGGGCTTTGCAGTTCAAATGTCAATGCTTGCTGGGGGAAATCAACAAATAACGCATAACCTTTACTCAAGTGTAGCATTAGCTTGTTATAAAACCATTGTCACTGTGTTACATAGCCGTCCATAGTGGTATATGCAGAGAACTTAAAACCAGGAAATCCTAGATAAAAAATCAAAGATGGTTCCTTCAAACAGGCTTGTTAAATTATGGATTATAATACAAGCAGATGTTATCTTTGGAAAATTTCTCATTATTAATATGCTATAGGAAAGAGGAATGTGAATAGAAACCTTTTATATTAATTTTTTTCGTGAATCACCTGATTATTAATCCTTAATATGAGCCAGCAACAAAACAAGAAACTACACAGACAAAACAATAGTCAAGTCACAGACATTTTTTTTGTATATCAGAATACACAGGGTTTATCTGCTCGCCCAGGAGACTACCTTCTTGACCACAGTATTGTCTATATTATCAGCCTTAGAATAAAATGGAGCTTTGCATTTGCATCTGACTTTGTATTTAAAAATTGTTGTCTAATCTCACAAACACCTTAATTCACCCTAATTTCCTGGTATGGGGGGTTATTGAGTCACTTTTCAGCTTTACAGAGAGACTTTGAAGACACATGCAGTACTTCTTGTTTCTGTGATCAGAAAAAAATCCAAAAGGTTTGCTGAAGCAATGCTTTGACAAGCCTACTTCTGACATCTACAAATGTTCAGCATCTGCAAAAAAATCCATCCATCTGTCTAAAGGAAATGAAAATCATTCTTCTTGGGACAATCATTGTCATAGTTTGCTCTCAACTACATCTAGGAAGATAACTGTTAGACAGATTCTAAATTGCTGCATTGATGAATGTGCAGAAAATGCCTCACACAGAAGGCAGTGTGATTTCATTCTAAGCATAGTACAATACAATTGGTGTGATTCTTCTTCATGTCTGCATATGCAAGAAAAATGCTGTGAGTATAATCAAGACCTAGATACAGTAGTTTTTGATCTCATTAAAGCTTCAGTAAGTCAAAATATTTCAAGGCTGCTGCTTCTTAAATTGGACTATAATAACCATGACAACTTCATTTCTTCTCTTTATGCAGAAATGAAGGTTCACATTCTCAATCACAGAGATGTTTTTAAAGAGCTTCTGGTGTAACAAATTAAGTTAAAGATGATATGTGTTGACCGCCTTGATTTTTCCATAAATAGTCATTAGTATATTTAAAGATGTGGATTGTGACATTTATAATGAAATACAAAGTTGACAGATCTTAAACTTGCTAAAGGTAGAACAAATATTTAAAGCACAAAGAAAAGTAACAGACACCCAGTACAGGCTATGAAGACTTTGGTTAGCATATAAATTGGATGCCGTGGCTGTCTTCTGTTCACACTTGAACACTCAGCTCCATCATTTTTTTGCTGAGTGAAGATAAGTTTTGCATATGATATTTTTCTTTAAGTTAATTTATTTCAAATGTAGTAACACGATAAGCAGTGCTTATGGTACTATATATGGAAGGTTTTTGAACAAGATTGCCATTTACCACAATGTTATTTGGTATCACTTAACTCTACATCTACAAGACTGGGCCCATGTATTGTCAATATAAGAAATATAAAAAACATTGTGGACCACGCAGTCTGCATTTTTCAGGAGCTAGGTAGTCAGTGGCAAGACATATTGTTTGACATTTGACATCTTCCATATGCCTTAGATGAAAAACAAAACTTCCTTTTCCCATCTGTATTGATGTGTGCGTGTTTTCTTTACAATTTGAGTAAAAGCAAGCTCCTGTTAACAGGAGGAAGTGCAGATGTTGTGTGCCACAACCACACTCCTGTCAACAGCTAATGTGTATGAAATGCAGGTAGATAATGTCAGGGGCAGTTAACCTACTTTGTGTGGCAGGAAAAAACAGTGACTGAAGACTTCAACATAAAGGCATACTGCCGTGTCTTCAAAGTCACCGCATGCATCTTAGAACCACAGAACCATAGAATGGTTAGGATTGAAAGGGACCTTCGATGTGATCTAGTTCCAACCATTCTGCCATGGGCAGGGCCATCTTCCTCTAGACCAGGTTGTTTAAAGCCCCATACAGCCTGGGAATCCCATACTTCCAGGGAATCCAGAACTTCTCTGGGCAACCTGTTACACTGCCTCACCACCCTCGCAGAAAAAAATTTCTTCCTTATATCTATGTCTTATTTAAAAATAATGATAAAACAGAAAACAAGTGAAAACAGACACGTTTCTTATTGTGCGGATACGTGCACAGAGCGTGAATTGCATTGCAGGCTTGGATTCTTTTATTCATTGTATTTTTGTCAACAGATTTATTTTACTATTCATTTCATTTTTAATTGCAAATGACATTGCTATTGCCTTTTCCACTTGTACATTAAGTTTTTCTTTATTGTGCCTTTATACTTTTGTGTTTTTACACACAATTTTATCCACTTTCTGTTGACTTTCACATGCAGCTTTTTGAAATGTTTTTATAAAGATGAAGACTATTCGTCTTTTATCCCTTTCCAAAGAAGAGACATTTATGGCTTAGTGACTGTATAACACAAGAAATGTTTCACCAGCACATCTTTGTTCAGAAAATGCTTCTTCATGAGAAATAAACTCTTTTTTTTTTTTTTTCCCCTGTAAGAATCGATCCACTTTGGTGAATATATTGATTACTTAGGACTGAATTTTTAAGAAAATCAGAGTCAATGTTGAAAGGTTGAAGGTGCCAACACAACTTCAAGACATTTGTGTATTTGACTGACACCTTGATGTGGAATGATGAATATTTACTTTCATCTGAATACCAGGAGAGACAGAGATAAACAAATACTGTGGTTTAAAAAGGGGGGAGAAAAAAAATAAAAACCAAAGGAGATAATTAAAATAATCTTAAGATATGTAAAAACCTCAAAACTTCTATAGCATCAAAATAATAATCTGGGAACTCACAAATAAAAGTACTCTGAGTATCACAGATTTCTATGCAAGAAGATAAGCAAAGTAAAGAATTTTCTGCCCACTAATTTAGTGTCAATGTGCAAACATGAGCAAGAAAATATTTTTCCTCTTAACAGACATATAGACTTATTACCTACACCGGTAAGTGCAGCAAAGGAGACTTAAAAAGGTCAGAAGGTTTTCAGCAGATCTTTTTCTCTGAACTCTCAATATTTCAAAACCCAGATAATTTCTAAGGAAAGACTTATTTTTGTGAATTTTGCATTTCAGTTTTGTTCCTAAATTACTTCTGAAAGGCTGAAGTATCAAATCTTATCTGTTTGATATAGAAAGAGTTCTTATTTTGGATCATATGACTCTTTAAAATTATACATTATTTTTAGTGAAGATGGAAAAAGTGAAAATTAATTTGCTTTGAAACTAATAAAGTAAATGTTTTCACCTATCTGAGGGGATGAGGCAAGGTGTTCCACAAAAAGGTTGAACTAAGTAATGACTTGAATCATAATGGACAAAATTTGATGAAATGGGAACCACTTTTCATTTAGTCTGTGATGAAAAAGAATTGCCACTTGACGTGAATGCTGTTTTTGTTTTGGATTAGACCTAGAGAGTGGAAAACTAATGCAATTTGCAATTCAATTAGTTGATTTATTTATTTATTTATTATCAATATACTGATGGTTTTTAAAAGGCATAAATGAATAAAGGTCAGGGGTTCAGTTCACCACATAGAAGAAATCTATGAGCCTTGTAAATAATGAATGAGATGTACACATGCAATTTTTCTTTGTGCAGCTGTTCACTGTGCTCTAGTGATTACTTTCAAACACCTTTTCCACATAGGTCTGTACAGGCCATATACAAGTTTCCAGGGCTTAAGTTTGCTAGCATCTGGATAAATTCTTGCAACTGACAAGAGCAGGAGGAAAAGGACAATGCACTTCCTTACTTAGGCATTTAACATCTAGATATCTGCATCTGAGCTACTCATCTTCACGTTAGGGAGCAAAACACTTGCGTTTCAGGAGTGACACCTCTCTTCTGAAAACAGACACGGAGGAGGCATTTGAAAAACTACTTCTTTTCTTTTTTTTTTTTTTTTTAAAGAGTTTTTTAATTGTTGGAGGAAACCAAACAGCTAATTAATTTTAAATGTCTTAGATTTCTACTGTCTCTAATATTAGTCTAAAAAACCTGAAGTCAAATTTATTTATGAAAATTTGGCCCTCAGTGTAGAGAAAAAAAGATGTTAGCTATTTTTAAAAGTTTTATGTAGCTACTTCTTTTGTATCTGTTCATACTACCTAGCTATTCATACAGTTATAATTACCTCCTCCATAATTTTTGAATATATTCAGGCTGACCTGCCTGAACTCAATTCCAGTGCACTAATGAAAACGATACTGACAAAAATGTGTTCCCTTTGACTACATCTCATATTTTAGTTTTGCGTTGAAAGAAAATAGTTGATACCTCATTTATCTAGTTCAAATGTATAAAAATTTTCCTCAGAAGGGTTCATGAAATGTAAAATTAGTTATAACACTTCTGTAGTTTAATCAGAGATGTTTGCAGGAATACACAGCTCTTTGGGGGAGGAGTGTTGAAGGGAAACAATACTGTTGATAACATAGATTTTCATAGTAAAATATCTTTGGGAATTACAAAATTTTTACTAAATTTTAACATAAAATTACAAATAGGATAATGGCTATTTTTTCTTCATATATGTATTTACTTATGTATTTTTTCTATAGTATTCCAATGTTACTTCGTGATATCTTTCAATATGTCACTAACTACATTATATATTTTTATTTTTCAATTAAAAAAAATAATAAAAGGCAAGTCCTGCTGGGCGGTGATTGGATATATTAGG
This sequence comes from Dasyornis broadbenti, assembly GCA_013397935.1. Classification (NCBI taxonomy): domain Eukaryota; kingdom Metazoa; phylum Chordata; class Aves; order Passeriformes; family Dasyornithidae; genus Dasyornis; species Dasyornis broadbenti. Next base: position 2,836,587 of record VZRN01004072.1, on the reverse strand, counting down.
TTCCCTATATCAGATAGCTTTTACTATTTGAAATAATGAAACACTTTTACCGTTAAAAAAACAACAAGTAATGTTTTTGTTTTTTGTAATTACCATATTTTTCATAGAATGCGCTGAAAATTATTTGAGACAGGAAAGATATTTAAGTTGTTATTCAAAAATGGTTGTCATTCCATTATTTTAAAAGACTTCTATATGAGCAACTATGTATTTCTGTATAGTTTACAGTGGTATAATTTGCTACTATGAGTAATGTATGAAATACTGTAAAAATAATAATGCGACAAAAATGAAGAAACATAACATTCAGCTTAATTTAAAACAAAATATTATTTTAAAACTGAAGAAATCTCATAATTAAATTATTTGCAATTGTCATATTGTAGGAAATCTGGAAGGTATCACTTAACGATCTTTGAAAACAAGAAAAATAAATTTTGAATTATCCAAGTTTTCCATGGAATGAAGACCTTTGTAAATATGCTTTGTTTCTGATTGTATTATATTTGAATGTATAAGTTATCTGGAAGCACTTTGGCATTTCTCATTAGTAAAAAGAGGTGAAATAAAATTTCTGTATTGCTGGTAAAGGAATGAGTGCTGCTTGTCACTTTGTAGTTGAAACATTCTTTGAAGAGGTTGGCTTTTTTTCCAATCTCTCTGGCTACTAAAAGTTTCACCTAGCACCTACAACTGAACCTCCACAGCTAAATGCCTTACAATTAGGTACATGGGAAACAGAATACCCGCTCCTCTTTCTATACTACTTTTCTGCTTTTAATAATCCACAATTATACAATAAAGATTTTAAAAACCCTTTCTTTTTTTTTTCTTTTTTTTTTTTTTTTTTTTTTTGTAAAAAGTACGAATCATTGTGAACTTGCACGACAGAATGAGAATGAGAAAGAGACATTATAGGAATTACTAGAACAGTTGTAAGCATCAATGTAGCATCCATTCTTGCTATGTTGTATAGATTAGCTACTACCCTCTATGGAATGAAGCCTGAGCCAAGTACCAAGAATTTGTGGGATCAGATCCATAGTCCATTCCTAGGGAATTATCATTGAACTAAAACATACTGATTTTACCCCTAATCAAAAGCCCAAAGAAGACTATTTATTCTGTAAGTGGAACAGAAACAGATTTATGTATATAGTCCCAGAAAAATTCTCCATTTTTTTCTTTTCTTTTTCCCACTCGACTTAACAAGCAAATAAAATCAAGAAGCCTACATACATTCCCCAATGATTTGCAAAAGGAAGATATTTTAGCAGAAGAACATTTGAATGCTTACCAATCTAGCCAGAAGCTTTTTACTTTGACTACCTTTACAAAATGTGGTAACCAAAGTATCTCAAGGATTTTATAACAAGTGTCTGCACCAAATGCTTTAGTAACAGGAATAAAATCAAAGCACTCAGACACACTCAGCACAAAGCATAAGCCAGGCATTTCTAGATTTTTCAAATACTCATAAATAAAACTGGTTTTACATTAGTATCCAATTAGCTTAAAAAAAAATAAGGGTGATGTAAAATTTGAATCTGGCCATTAATTAGGCCTGAATCTAATCACTTAACATGAAAGACATTACTGCGGTCATCATGTTCTATTTACATGTTCTAATGGCCGCACAAAGTAAAACATTAATTTAACTGCTATACCAGCTATGCCTGGAAATGATATCACAAATTACAGATGCCTGCATTTAGAAACCCTAATTTGATGCATCTTATTGCACTAGTAAGGAACAACGAGGCAGTTTAATTTTTATGGTTACCATGAAGGAAAGCTATATTCTCAAGAAGTCGTGTTTGTCTGGTGCATAATTTCTGAAGACTCATGAATTTTATTAGTCACCTGAACTTGCTGTGAGTTGAGACTTCTTCATAGCAGTTTTGGTAAAAATCTATTATCTTCCTGTTATATTGTATACTTCCCTGATACTAATATTGTTATCATTAAAGTTAGCATTCAAGTACAACCAGTGGAGATATTTTCCAAAGGAAGGAAAATCTACCTAAAGGAAGTTCTAAGCCTAATAATAACATATACCATATATCATCGCATAATTCTGGAAAGTTTATATACCTGCAAATACACATATATATCCCAGACAAAGACTTTGCAAACATTCATGTCTACCACTTCCTTCATTCCTGAAATTTTATAATGAGATTTGAGAAGAAAAAAATTAGGAGATTACAATACAATTAAAAATAAACGCCTCTAAAGATTGAAGCTATCTTTGTAAAAGGATGGCTCTCCTTTACAATTGCATCTCCCCAGTTACACATAAAAGACATGACCATAGTAAACAACAGTGAAATCCATTTTATAGGCTGCTTTGCTAGTGTATTGCTTTATCATTTGTTCAATGAGATCATCAAAGTACAGTTTGTGCACTTCAAAATACTCCAATGAGTGATTCAAAAAGAATATTTAGAGGTGCATGCATTCAGATAAGTTTGTAGTGCCCCAAATCTAGGTAATAAGAATACTGCTCTTCATATAAGATATAAAGGAACATGAATTTATCCATATCAGGGAGGAAAAAATTTCCGTTTTACAACATAAAATGTTTTATTTTAAACATTGAAAAAAGCTAACCTTTTAAAAACTCTGTACATATCAAAGTACTTCTCAGCTGCAGCATGGATGTATTTTCCACAAAAATATTCTGACAGAGTTTTTAAAGTAGAGGAAGAATTAGTAACTTTGTTTTAGGTCTGTAATGTCCTGTGTACTTGGGGAGTAGTTTTGAAGCAAACAGTATTGTCACTGCCTATAAGCTTGCAGTGAAAACATTGGTCAAAATCATTGATGAGGAGGATAGAGGTATGGACAAATAGCTGAGAAGAAAAGAACAAGCAGTACTGTGGTTTTCAAAAGACTTAGCTGGCCTCCCATGGACTTATCCTTCAGGTGCTTTCCTTTACCTCTGTGCATATTACCTATATTTCACCCAGTAGATCCCCCTAAAAGGTGGAGTTACAGAGTAACATCAGACCTTTGCTGGCTTGTTTGAACCAAGGAATTGGTGAGCAGGTTTGGAACTGAGGAGCTGGCTCTGATTTTCAGCTCAGCTTTCTTGCAGTTCATCAAATCATCCTTTCAGGCATGAGCTCAGATTGCAGATATTACTGCTTCTTCCTAGAAAAAAAGGACAGATGAATGGTGGTGGTTTGTTTGGGTGTTTTTTCATTTTTCTTCTTTCTTTTAACAACAGCTGGGATGTTCATTGTTGTAAAAGAATAATACAAAACCTTTAAAACCTTTAAAAATCCCATTGGTGAAAATTAAATTGTGTTTCCATATATTGCTGCATTTAAGGTGTATATAAATTTTAAACATATTCTTAATTCTGATTTCTCTGGGCAAGTTTATTTATTCTCATTTATTCTTATTCTGCATTTCCTAGGTATTGTAAAAGAACTCATTGAAAATAAGTATTTAGGTTAATTTCAGATGTAGGAGAGATACTGTGACCTGCTGTTCAGGAACCTAGCTTGTTTTCCATTTACTGTGCTAATTATCTGAGCCATCTAATACAGGTTTAGCTGTGTAAATGAGAAATCTTACGTGTTTGTGCATAGAAGAGGAAGGAAAAACAGGAGGCAGACATGCATTTGCTCAGGATGGGGGACCATAGTTTCCTTCTTGAACTCCATGCATTCAGGAAACACAATATCATGACACTGATATCATAGCAGATGACTTAAGTGTGGTTCTTCTTCTCCCCCCTGACCCTTAATCCTGTTGAGAAGGAATTATGCCTATGAGGGAGTGATTCAGATTTGAACCAAGATTTTTGTTTGTTTGCATATATCCTAATCTTCAATGAAATGGTCTGTTTTTAATACTAAAAAGCTCAAGTAAGTTGTACAACGCTAATTTACTTTTTCATAAATGCTTTTCTAGGGTGGTTCAAGAACCCACCCATGTAGATACGAAATGTTGTGCTATGTGTTACACAGAAAAGACAAGACCTTGATGCCTGAGTCTCTCTGGGCTGAAAACATCTCTTACTGTGGCAAAGGCTTTCTAGATATGTCAGGTGAAGTAGGAACCATTCAGAATGATGTACTGTCATCTGAAAAGCCAGTTTTTGAATGTTAGCCACTCTGCTATGAGTTCCTTTGCGGGATGAAGGGAAAATGTGTTTCTAAACCTGTTTTCCTACTGAAAGAAAACAAAATCTGTAGCATCATAATCAGCACAGCTCTGTGTGATGGTGAGGCCTGCAGTTTATCGGCTCTGCTCACATGAATAAGTATCACTTCAGTCAATGGGAATCCTTATAAAGGCAATCTGCAGGTTTGGAGATAAATCAAGCAGCTAAAGGGGCATTAAAAATGTGCAAGGATGGCAGAAAGATACAAGCAGTTTAGAATATATTTAGCTAGCATATAAAAGAAAAGAGCTTGAAGCTGACATGGTTTTAATATAATGAATGCTACAAGCTTCCTTCTTATACCATCACCTCAGTGATATGGACAAGGAGATTTTAAAAAATTTTGTTGAAAATGAAAAGCTTGAGATTTTTTAAATTTGGTTTTAAGTCTGCTCTTGTCATTTATGAGACGGCAGGAAAAGCACAGGGAGATATTAAAAATATAAGCAAGTCTTGTCCTTTTGAAATGGAGTTGCGTTTTGACAGCAGTGTCACTGTTTGAAGTGAATAAAGAACTGTGATTTTCTTACAGTTATAAACAGTAAAAATAAAACACCCAAAATAAAACCAGTGGTTCCCTGTATATTCCAGTGAAAATATTTCAAAGGATAATAATTATAATGGACCACAGGAGTACCAAAACTGCACTATTTTTTTCATGTACAACTTGGTGTATTTAATATTATAATTTCTGCCTTGTTTAGATAAGAAAAGGAGCTAATCAAAGGAATTATTACTCCTGTACTCCCAGCATGTTATTACATTTTAACTAGAAAGGAAAAATAAATCTCGAAGATGAGAGGAACTTTATTTTCCAGATTAAACTTCATCTGGTTGGGAACTTTGACCGGACCCAAAGTGAGGGATCTGAGTAGACTGTTGAGAGTTTTAGGGGTGAATATCTTTCAAGACCTTGAAGGTGTAAATGTCCCAACTGACTAAAAGCATTAGGGAATACTAGTATGAAAAGCAGTTAACAAAAGTTACTGTTTAGTGTGTCAGACAGCATTATTAAATGTCATAGAGAAATAAAATAGGCTAGTGAGCCGAATAAATTTCTAGTACAGCTGTACAGCCTTTTGATAGTTGAACCAGGATTATATTTTCCCAGTTGCCATCTAGAAAAAAAAAGGTTGTATTTTACTTGTAGTAAGCACAAATGGGACTTACATTAAGCCAGATATCTAGAGGGAAACTTCTTAAAATTTAGCTATGAACTATGCTGCTAAGCCATGCCTAAAAAAATCATAGAACTGATATCCAAACAGAAATGTAAAAAAAACCCCAAAGTAGTTTAGATAGATGAGCAGCTAACTGTATGAGCGGCATATGTTGTTTAATTTGCTTTTACTGAGTCTTTCAGTACTATCTTTCATAACATCCTCATAAACAAACTGATGGAAAGATTAGCTAAGTAAAAAGTGCAATTGACTGAAAGCTGGTTGAACAACCAGGGATAGAGAGCTGTGATTGGTGGCACAAAGTCCAGTGAAAGGTCAGTCCCTTGTTGCATAACCACTGTTGAATAACATTTCATAAATTACTTGGATGATGGTATGAGAATGTTGGACCTAGGTGATGTTTAAAGTCTTTCAGTTATATGGTCCTATGATTCTATGATTCTATAATGTAATGATTCTATGATGGCTTCTACCATGCTGTGACTTGTGCTGTCGAGGCAAAGAGGGCCAGCAATCTTCTCAGGTGCACTGGAAACAGTGTTGCCAGCAGGTCAAAGGAGATAAGCCTTCCAATCTGTCTCAGAGTTTGCCCAGAGAATATTGGGAGTCTGAATTTTTGGAACTATTCAAAACACATCTGGATATGGTCTTGAGCAACCTGATCTACCTGACCTTGCTTTTAACAGAGATTTGAAGCAGAGAATCTCCAGAGGTCTCTGCTGGCCTCAACATTTTTGTTATTCTCTGTCCATTGTCTAACTCCTTATTCCAGCACGGTTTTCCCTGTGACCACTATGCCTATTTAAAGGCATGCTTACAATGTGTTAAGGCCACAGGGGTTTTTTTCAGAATGCATAGGGGTTTTTTTCAACCACAATAGCTCAGTCTTCACCAAGACTTTCAAAGAGTATTAAATACGGTAAAATCAGTCTTTTAGAAAGTATGGATGAGTATTTCCTTCTGGTATTAGTGATAAATATTTTCTAGTAGTTGCAAACATCAGTCTTCTGTGTGGTAGAGTGAAAGTTAAGGAATGTATCTCCAGTTTTAGGAATCCAGCAGCTTTTGTTTCACCTGACATTGGGCAGAATCACACTGAATAGAATGAAAAATAGGTTGAATTCCTCACTATTGCTGTCAGATTTCAGAAACAGTAGTTTCTGTCTGTGGTGTCCTCTAAGCTATCAATTCAAATAAGGTTTGCTGAGGACAAATTCTAGATAGGTGACATAAATTAGTGAACATTGATAAGTGAAGAACCCATAAGAGGACTGTTTGAAGTGAATAGGTACTCCGTAAGTACTATTCTAAGTAAATGGACTTACTTGAGAAGATGTGAAGATTTCTGTTCCCACAATCATTAAATAAAATCAAACCTGAAGAATCCATGTTCTCTTTGATTCTTGTGCTTGGGAAAGCAAAATAAATTCACTCATAAATGTTAATTCATTAAAAAAAAAAAAAAAAAAAAAAAAACGTTTTTACTGTTTAGATAATTTAGTTTCTCCATACATGGACAAAAGTTGAATATATGAGTCTATTTCTACAATAAAGCCACTCACAAAGGAAACAAAGATATAAATTATTTTATTCTATTATAATGTTGATATTTTTGTATGTGTCTGTGCCTGGGTTACATATACACTTTTCAGATTTTCTCTGCCTATCTGATAGAAAGATAAATGTCTATTAGTAAGACAAGAGGTCTCAAATAAAGTGTTGTTACACTCAGAGATAAATAAAATCCACTAGAATTCCATGGTATTTTTACTTTCAAAATATTTCTTCTTTTGTGTCTTTATAAAACAAAGTTATCACATAAAAGCCCTGCAGAATAAAGATCAGTCTCCAGTGAGGTGAAATTCCACACAATAAACCCCTGCATCTTAGTAACTTTTGGTTGCTCCTAACTGAATTCATTCCTCTTTTGACATTTTTCATATTCCATTGGTTTCAGAGCTCTTTTTAAAACATTCCTTATTTTAGCACAAGATAAGTTATCATGATGTTTTAAAAATACTGTAAAAATTAATTTTTGAAAATTTAAACTAATCGTTTCAAGAGAAGAAAACAAGAAAAGTTTCTCTTGATACTAGAAAATATTTAATTACTGCATGCAGTAAAAAAAAAAAAAATTGTTTCCATCATACTCCATTGTTAAGTCTGGGACCTTATTGTACATAAAGCGCGAATATATAGGGATTTAGGTCCTTATCCAGAATAAATTGAAATAAAACTTCAGCCAACAATGCGTATCAGCTGAGTGCCTACTTCAGGAATTTTATGAAAAATTGGGATGATCTTTAGGTTATAAGTTATGTTAACAATACAAATGAATGGTCTTGTGCTACCTTCTTGAGGGACTGACAGAGAAAAGAAAGGTAAATTTGCTGGTGCTGTTCCAAGCACATCATAGAGTTTCGATTCAGTGCAATTACCAGACAAGTAGTCGATGAAAGATGAAACTAGCAGTCTGACACACATGACAACAAAGCATGTAAATAGGAGCCTAGGCTTCTATTTGGGCTATGTTTTCTTCTCCTCTCTGAACTAAGAAAAATACCAGGGATATTCTGTTATTTAAGGGGGCTGCTTGTCTTCTGTCATGTAGGATAAGGGAAAACCAAAAATTTCTTTAATTTTCAACCCTCTCATTTCAAATTTGGACAGTGAATGTCAAAATAGCATGTTTATGTCACCAAGAAAACTGGAAATATTCAGTCAAAAAAGGCAGTTTCTGATGTGCAGCTGTTCTTTATTATCTTTAATCTTCTATCTTACCTCTTCCCATTCACAAAGTTCATACTTTTCTTTCTTTTGTCCATGGTTTTACACAAGAAATGCAGGCTCTACCTACTCCCTCAATTGTGTTAGAATTCAGCAACACTATGCATGAGGTATGTGACCTCATGTTATTAAAAGTGGTAAGACTAACACTGTTTATGTACATATGTACTCTGTTTGGTTTCCACTCCTCTTCCCCATCCCTTTAAATGCTTGCCAGCCACTGTTGGTCACCATTTGTATTTCCTTCTCTAGAAAAAGAGGCATTAGTGATAGCAGTTATTATTTCAGTCTTTCACAATAGCAAGAGGGAGGATCATGTCCACAGTTGTTGCAAAACTAATAAGCTTTTGGTCAGCAAAGCTCCAGATGTCTGAGCAGCTGGTCCCAGGAATCTTTCCTGTTCCCCAGCTGTGTTGCTCTCCCTGGGAGATGGAGAACTCCCTGGGAGATTTTATTTCATATTGGACACAGTGTCACAAGTTGTTGCCAAGGCTTTCTCTTCCTGCACTGTCATTTTTGGATGCTTCCGTCTTTAAGCTGTATGAAAACCCTGTGTACTTTCCTGTCTCTTGGAACATGGTTCAATATGGACACTATTGCATAAATGGAACGGTAGGACCTGACAGATGTGCCCTAAATTTTCACATAGTTACCAATATTCAGAAATGCCTACACTCCTCTGAGTAAGATGAAATCTGAGGAATGTCCTCGCCTTTCCTCCTCTCCACAGCTGCTTCTGGCCTCCAGGGAATGGCATGTCAACCTCACGCAGGCTCCTCTCCAGCAGCCACTCAGCTGCGGCTTCCCCTCCTCCCTAATGAATATCTTTCTCAGTTTCTACAGTAGCCAGTTCCAACCTCATCCCTGAACAGCTGAGTGAATATCACAGCAGGAAAAAGCTGAAACCAGCTGCTGCTGGCATCAAGGCCATCCAGGCAATGGGGCATGGAGAAAGATGGAAAATACTGTCTATGTTTAGGGCAGCTGCTCCTTGCTGGCAAGTAGTGTAGTAGGACCATGCATGTTGTACACTGTGATGACTATGGGAAACTGAGTCTATCCCAGCCAAACTAGTCCTTTTACAGCTGTTAACATTGCTGAAGTTATTCGGTTGTTTTCAGCCTATGAATAAAATTAAAGGGTGTTGACTTTATTCTACCATACAAGACTGCTTCACTGCCGTGTGGAAAAAACCCCCTGACATTTTACAATGGAAAAATCATTTCTCGGTGAACTCCTAGCCCTACAACTCCCCATCCCCATATTCTAACTTCTTTGTTGCATGTATTCCAAGTATTGTGCTAAACATTTTAAAACCTCCCCCTTGAGCAGGGCTGGCCTATATAGCTCTCAGTTTTTATGTTAGAGATGGATGTTCTAATCAAAACATTTTCTGTGAAGGTTGTTAGACTCAGGAAGTTTCTGAATTGTTCCTTACCTTGTTTGCATTCACTTCTGTACATCTTTTGTGGGGATAAAAGCATTTCAATGTAACCACTTGGTCAAAATGGAAAACAAATAGAAAAGTAAAGTAAAATTCTTTATATATATACAGCTATTCAATATCCATGCAGCAATGTAAAACAAGGTAAAAGAAAAACAGCAAATCACAGAATCAGAGAATGGTTGAGGCTGGAAGGAACCTCTGAAGATCATCTAGTCCAAACCCCCCTCTAAAACAGGTGCACCTAGGACAGGCTGAATGGGATCATGTCCAGTCAGGTTTTGCGTGTTTCCAGTGAAGTAAACTCCAGAACCTCTCTAGGCAACTATTCCAGTGCTCTGTTGTCCTCACAGTAAAGAAGCTTTTTCCTCATATTCGGATGGACCCTCCTGTTTCAGTTTGCTCCCACTGCCTCTTGTTCTGTTGCTGATCACCACTGAAAAGAGCCTGACTCCATTGTCTTGACACCTGCCCTGAAGATATTTGTATGCATTGTTGAGGTCCCCACTTAGTTTTCTCTTCTCAAGACTAAACAAGCCGAGTTCTCAGCCTTTCCCCACATGCTTAAAGATGACATCCAGGACAAGTTGTTCACCTTTCCAGGGACTGTAGTGAGGCTGACTGGCCTATATTTTCCTGGGTTCTCTTTCTCTCCCTGTTTGGAGCCTGGAGTGACGTTAACTTTCTTCCAGTCCTCAGGCAAATCCCCTGTACTCCATGACCTTTCAAAGATGATGGAATGTGCCTTACCAGTAATATTTACCGTCTTCCTCAGCATCTGTGGGTGTATCCCATCAGCACCCACGGATTTGTTGGTGTCAAGTTTGCATAAATGATCTCTAACCCAATCCTGCTTGACCAAGAGGAAGTCATTTTTTGTCCAGATATTCTTGTCTCCAAGGTCTGGCATTCTGACAGTTGGCCTTGCAGTAAAGAGTGAAGAAAGAAGGCATTCAGTATCTGCAGCTTCTCTGCATCTTCCATCACCAGGGCATCCGTCTCATTCAGGAGCAGGCCCATATTTTCCTATCTTCTTTTTGCTACTATTGTACTTGAAGAAGCCATTTCTGTTGTCCTTGACATCCTCCGACAAATTTAATTTGCAAGAGCCTTTCACATTACATCCCTGACAACATTCTTATATTCCTCCCAAATGGCTTGTCCTCTTCCACATTCCCTAAAACTTCATAATACATAAACTTCATAAATACATAAGAACAGAAAAAATATCTGTCAGGGTTTAACCCCAGCCAGCAATTAAATGCCGTGGAGCCACTCACTCACTCTAGCCCAGTGGGGTTGCAGAGAGAATTAGGAGGGAAAAGTATGAAAACTCATGGGTTGAGATAAAGACAGTTTAATAGGTAAAGCACCCACACAAATCAAGGAATTCATTCACCACACCCCACAGGTAGACAGCTGTTCAGCCATCTCCAGGAAAGCAGGGCCCCATCACATGCTACAGTTACTTGGGAAGACAAATGACATCACTCTGAACATCCCCTGTCCTTCTCCTTCCCCCAGCTTTATATGCCATATGGTCTGGAATACTCCTTGGGTCAGTTGGGGTCAGTTGTTCTGGCTGTGTCCCCTCCCAATTCCTTGTACTCTCCCGGTCTCCTCACAGGTTGGGTTGGGTTGGATTGGGTTGGGTGAGCAGCAGAAAAGGCCTTGAGTCTGTGTAAGCTCTGCTCAGATACCATGAAAATACCCCATGTTATCAACACTGTTTTGGTCATGAATCCAAACCACAGCCCCGTACTAGCTGATATGAAGAAAATTGACTGTACCACAGCCACAACCAGCACAATAACAAACCTGCATTTTGGATCAAATGAAGACTGATTTACAACACTACTTTTGAGATAATAATAAAAAGGAGTAAATTAATATATAAAGCATATATTTAAAATATAAAATATGCTATGTTCATTTTTGCTATTTAATGCTTGTAATGGTAAAAAGGTGCAGTTTCTACTCCAAACAGATGTTCTTTGATTTATGAGCCTGAAGAACAATAGCACTGAGCACAAATAAAATTAACTGAAATCTGCTAGCATTAAGTTTAGTCTCCTGCACCTCTTTACCTGTAGTTTAACCTCATGCCTTAGGGCCAATCTTCAAAAAATGTGAATGTCTCCAGACATAAACTGTGAATTTCTCGAGTTTTCACAAATGGTAAGCATTGGTCATAATTATTCCTGCATCACTTAAAATCTAAGAGCTACTTTGAATAAGCATTGTTGTGGCGATGCATTTTCTGCCTGTGCTCTCAGGAGCTGGAGTAAAGGTGAAAGAAAAATGATAAACAAGTGTAGGGAAAACTGGCTGATTATGAGAATAAACTATAATACCAAAAAATATAGGTAAAATAGTTATGAACAAGTAGGTGTTCTACTGCAGCACATTAGATAGATTTCTCTGAAAATAAAAATATATCTTTCAATATTTTAGCGTTCAATAAATTGTTTTTAAAAAATGCTAAATTGTGCGTGAGCTTCAGTATGACTCATTATGAAATAAAGTTGTAAAGCTTTTTTTTTTCACAAAGGCAGCTGTCCTGTGGTCTATAAACCTTAAGAAAGGCTGTAGGAAAATAGCTGACCGTAGTGCATGTGTTGGGAGGCTTGTGTGTATTGGAGAATCTCTTGGGAACAGTCCCAAGCCTTGTTTGACATCTCCATTAGTGACTGACAAGAGGGAGAAAATGTAATATTAATGAATTAACAGACAGCATTGAATAAGGAGGAGTTTAGAATACCAATGAAAGGAAAAAGATACACAAAAAAATATAGGACTTCTGGTACTGTACTCTGGATTCTGCTGGCTCTGAGGCAAAATGTCTCATTCAGTCTTGATATTTGCTGCAAAATGTTGCTGAGACAAGGGATAAAAGAGGACAAAAAACTATAAGAAGAACTACAGAAAGGGACATATACATAGAGAAAAGGGTGATATAGATGGGAGTGAAATGATTTATTGACACAATCACAAAAGGTAAGAAATACTCTGAACATCTCATGTGTGAGAGGCCTGGATTGAACGTGACAGAAGGGTGAAAGGAGAAATAGCCACTAGTTCTGTATTAATATGTTTGTGCCCTTTCTCTGTCCCACTCTACTATCCATCAGGTGGAACAGAGGGCATTGATCACTAAAAGATCTGCAAGGAAACACAAGTAGATGATAACTAGTTTTTCTGTATTGTGATTATGGATAGAACAGTGAGCGATAAAGAGATGGACACATAATGGTTGTGTAAGAGATCTTAGATGGCCACGTCATGTAACAGTAGGAGATGCACTGGCAGGAACCTAAATAAATTGTGAAATACAAAAACATACTGACTATGAATCAGCAATGTATTCTCTGCAATTAAGGAGAGCATTGACTTCTTTTCTCCCTACTGCAGACGAATGCAACAAGGCAAAATGCCATCTGATTTGTTCAGGGCTTAATTAATACCTGTGAAGCCAGATGGAGTCAGCAACTTTCAGCAGCTTTGGAGAAAGTCATTTAATGAAGTCACAAGCAGAGAAATCCAAGGCCCCAGACAAAAATTCGTTATTCATTGAATGCTGTGCAACCTCCCCTTGTACTTAGCTAATTTCCCTCAGGTTTGTGCTGAGAACTTGGCAGTTTCCACATCAATCAGCCAGAACACTGGCTGATATGGCACTATCATAATGTCAGCTCCTTTACCAGTCTGTTGGATTATAAAGTTATCTACTTCCAAAATTATTACACTGAGACACCTAAGAAAATTGTCAGTTTTAATTCCTGTATAATTTCCTATATGGTAATTGTGGTCATAGCTATAGTAATCACTCCTCATTTCTTTTCATATACTAAATTTTTGTATTCATTGTAATGACTCTATAGCTAAATATACTACGTCTATTAAAAAAAAAAATCCTAGAATTATATTAATTTCTCAATGCCCAATGCAGTTACTTCTATTTCTTATTCCTAGTTTAGCTTTTCAAAACAGTCTTGTTAAAGATAAAAATAACTCCTGCAAATTGAATACCACTTATTAGTAAAATTGAAGAGATAGAGATCATTTGATGTTTCCAATGTTAAGATTTTTTCTGAATAAAATTACTAAGACACTAAAAAGATAGCAAATTCTCTGAGAACCTCAAGGGATCCTGTCTGAGCAAAGTAGGGTAAGTGTAAAAAGTAGCCTTTACAAAGATGACTGGTCTGATGCTCATAAAAGCGATTAATGTTTCATCTCCCAAAGCATTAAAACAACTTTCTCCTGAACATCCTCAAAACAGCCTCATGGCCAGCTCAGCTACTCATGCAGCTGAGCTTTTCACTACCTCCCTTAATGCTAGGCTTTCAGACTTTTTGCCTCTAATCAATCACCTGGCTGTAGAACAGAGAATTCAGGTCACCAGTACGTGGTTTCATGGTTTGTGGTTTAACATATAAGTGGCTAATTCATGGTTTGCTAGTTTGTCAGGAAATAACTAGAAAATGAATTTCCTGGGGTTCACCACCTAAGATGGTTCAACACAAAGGAATTACAGTGACACCCAGAAGGCAACCTAAAAAGACTAGAAGAATTATAAATGGTGCAGATAAGAGCTGAAATAGAATGCCTCAGATTTTTCACTGGGCATGCTCTATCCTACAGAAAAGTGTCCTTTTTGAAAATGCCAGTTTTTGTGGGGTGGGAAAAGACATTAACTTTTCAAGACAGGAAAGAAAATACAAAAATTGATTTTGCACAGGGGAGAATCAACATGAGTACTCTGAGACTACTTTCCTGTAAGACTGTTGGCTAAGAAAATCCTACATTCCTAGCAATTGTTCTACAAATCTACCAGCTGAAGAATAACTCTGCCACTGCTTTCAGTCCAGAAAAAAACCCTGCAATCTAGAGGATCAGTAACAGACCAGATTATTCCCACTAAAGAAATTATTCTTAAAGAGACATGTATTATTATTTTTAAAATGAAAACACTTCCAAGGAAAAATGTGTAATTGGCTATTGTATTTTCCTGATTAATGATGAAAGTAAATTTTAAGTGGCGTTTGGGGTTTTTTTTAGTTTAAAGGAAGAATAAAAAATTCAATGAAAGAGCAAATAACAAAATTTGTACTGCTTGTATCTTTTATTTTGACTTGCCTCAAAGATCTTTCAACTGAGCTTTCATGATCTGACGAATTTTTATCTGAATTTTGCAGAAACTTCTTAGCATTTTATTTAACAGAAAATCAGATAAAAGATATTGTTTAGTGCAAGAATAATATTTTAGACTATAGGAACCAAAACACATTTAACAAGATCAAACTTAAGCTGGTCTTTGGTTAAAAAGTAATCTAAAAATTTGTCATTGCTGAAGTCTAAGTCTAAAAATACCCTTTAGTCTATAAATACCCTGTATCTTTTAGACTGTAGCCAGTGAATCTAGAAAAGAGTGCATTTGTAATATCGAATTATTCTCTTTATTAAAAGCCCAACCCATAATACAATCATATGCCAGCTGTCTGTATTTCCAAGTGCTAACACGAAATATTCTCCACTGAGACGTTTACACCACAAATGTATGGGCTGGTCTGTTTAATTTTATAAACATGTTTGAACTAATTATATCAGCAAAATGATAAGCTTTAGATTTATTCTGCAAAAAAAAAGACAAGACTTAAGCGCCCTGGAACAAATAAAACATATAAATGTAACTAACCTCCCAATCTCTCATCTCCCTGGGAAAAGGAAGATAATTTTCTTTGGCTGCCAGCCAAAAAGCTAAACCAAAATTCATCACATTCAAGACGTAAAACAATAAGACTTTATTAGTATTGAAATATATGTGATACAATAATAATAGTAGACCTAGAAGAAAAAAACCAGTGGACTTCAATTTCATTCATTTGAAATCTTACTGCACTGAAGAATGAAAATAAGGCAGATTCTTATTGGAATAATAATACTCCACTTTTGAACAAGTCCAATTTTAGATGGTTTGACCAGATGATTTATAAATTCAGTTTCTAAACCAATTTCCTTTAAATTGTGAGTATATTAAATTCATGACTAAAAGAAAAGATTTTCACTCAGACCATATTGGATTAAAGTGCAGCATCTGTCAAAAAGTGAGTCATCAACAGAAAGAAGACATAAAGAACTTACGCTAAAAAAAAATTAATAATAAATATTTTGCTCTGTGGTTTTAACCAATTTCTGGGCTCTAGACTCAGAAGCTTGTACCTTTCTGTGTGATCTGATAACGGCTATTGTCACTGGCAAAATAGACATTCTGAACTAGATGGTTTTGGGGTTTGATCCTTATGATAATTCCTGGGGTTTGGGGAGGTCCTGGGGTTATTTTTCTTCCACTTGTATGCATTTCTTTTCGCTCTGCAGCCAAGACCCTAAATACAGATAGCCAGACATTAAATGAGATCATTCAAAACAATCATTTAAGTTGACAAAGAGAGGTTCAGAGCTCTGTGGACAGAACAGATGTCTACAATATGTATTGCACCTCTGTCATTTGCTGATAAAAACTCTACACTTACTCAGAGTTGCAGAACCTTCCTTCCTGTCTTCCATGAAGTTAGATGGGTAAGTGGAGGAACGGGGACACAAAGGAAAACGGGCAATAAGGATTAGTGCCACTGCTTCTCTATTTGTCAGACGTGTATATTTCCATACTCCTTCACACAACTGGAGCAATCAATTTAAGAATTTCTTATTATTCCACAGCCCTTGCTGCCAACAGCTTTACTACCAACATATTTACTATAACCTTAATGTTCCCACTCGACCTCTGTATTTCCTTGCTGAGATTTGGTGCAAGGGAAGAGATGAGTATTATCAGCTATGACTGTGTGTTCTCAGATGAACAGAGATGTGACTTCTGTTTGCATTTGGAAAACTAACATACCTGAGCAGGATTTGGCTCTGAAAAGGTAAAATGGTTTTAGGGGTTTTATAAGTATGCCTGTGGCTAATCTATGGACTTGAAATGCACCTTTACCACCATTTCACTGGACAATTTGTCTTTGACTTCAAGTAGTGTTACACTACAAGATTTGGACATGAGCAATATCCATTTAAGCCTTATGTGATGTAAATGAAAAAGTTCACTGAAGCTTTTTCTCCATTAGTGAAGAGAGCAAGTGGTGTTCCTTGTACTACACAGGAAATAAGCCACATTCCTGTGGCATTCTACACTCCCTATTTCAAATTAGATACAAGAGCACATGAAAACTGTACCCATGGAAACCTTATGACAATGTAAGTCAAGATCACTTATTTTGTCTTTGATTTTTTCTGATCTTGCTTGGATTTTTTGACTTTTAATTGGGTACAGTGATGTTTTAAGTGTGGTAGGTTTTATTTCTTCCAGAAATAAATATTTTGAGGCTCACAAATGTATTACAATACTGTAAAGGAGTAAGGATTTTTAATACGTTATACATAAAGTTGAATTTAAAATTCCATTTGAGACTATTTATTCAAATACATAAAACTACTCTCTTAATTCAACTTCCTACGAAAATAATTTTTGTTTCATGTTCAGAAGAATATCAGGTAAGTGGTTGGAGGGTTTTAAGTGTTCAAAATCCATGGAAATAGAATGGGGTTTTTTCAGCCTTGAAGCTCAGTATAAATACTTGAATACTTGCTGCATGAAGTCTCAGATTCACTTCTTTGCAAAGTGTTTTTTATTTCAGTTCCTAAAGAATATACCAGGAAATCTGGGGGGGAAAAAAAAATCAAGCCGACCCTGGTAGGCCTTAGGCACTCCTCAAGCCAAATAACCTGGATGGAGGAGATTAAAAGTGGTTGGTTATTAGAAAGTTCACAGGAAACAAGAATTGCTGAAATGAATGTTGCCCAAAGCACTGTTAAACTTTAATGCTTTATGTGTACATGCAGCCTAAGACAAGATCAAAACTCCTGAGACTAACTTTTAGGTAACAAGCATTGACAGCCCAGCACAGCAGACCTCGGATTCAAAGCCAGCTTTTGAAGCTGTGAAAATAGCTCTCTGCTGAGGTTGGCTCTGCCATGGAAACACACTAGAAAAAGTGCTATTAGTATTTCACACAACCAGGTTAAACCTGTTTTAGATACCCCTAGACAAGACATAATCAAATCTTTAGGAGATCATAAACAAGTCATTAATCTGAAACAACACATCACAAGAGAGGAATAACATTAGTTAATTTTAAATGTTTCTACTGTAAATCTTTGTGCTTGTACTGGCTATCTGATGCTGACTTTGCAGTCAAGTCTGGATAAATAAGGTATAATGAATCCAGGTCATTTTAGAAGACTGCTTTAGAAATTAATCACAATCCTGAAAGTGTCTTTTCCTTTCTATTTGCCAGGGAGCACACATCCTTATCCTTGCATGTGGTTCAATTACTCCCATCTACAACATCCAGGAGCTGTGAACAGCCAGACCGTAAGAGAGACAATACAAAGAAGTAATAAAATATAGATTTTTATGTATTTTTCATCCCTCGACACGACCAGGGATTTCAGGAATACTTTCTGACAGATATATTTTGCTTTGTCTCCTGAGGAAGTATACAGGGAATCCCCACCCAGATTTATTTATGGTGCAATCTAAGATAATTATTGTTTTGAATGGTATTTGTACATTGATTTTCAAATTCATTGTCTAACCTGACCTAATCATCTTGATGTCCCCTTTGATCAAAACAGAGAAATAAGTGCAATAAGAAGTTCTCCAAATCTTAGCCATGCTTCCAAAAGTCTCTCCTGTAGAGAGCTTAGTCAAATAACTCATCTCAGAATATCACATTTTAGATAACTATATTCGGGGAAGATTATTCCTTCACTGGTTTTGGGGTTGATTTTCCTTGTTTGTTCTGGGCTGTTACTTTTTTTTTTTTTTTTTTTTTTT